>WNGS01063839.1:5500914-5519431 GCA_020271785.1 Procambarus virginalis | reverse complement strand
GCCTTCACCTGTGTCTCCGCTGCCTTCACCTGTGTCTCCGCTGCCTTCACCTGTGTCTCCGCTGCCTTCACCTGTGTCTCCGCTGCCTTCACCTGTGTCTTCTAATGTTTGAGTAGATATACTTTAGATGACTACAAAGTAGATAATAAATGCTGCTGGAGTGCAATAAATGCTACAGAGAACATATACGGCACGCATAGACGCGATAAAACACCTAAATTATTGGGATCGTCTCAAAGCTCTCCAAATGTACTCACTAGAAAGGAGACGAGAGAGATACCAAATAATATACACATGGAAAATACTGGAGGGCCAGGTCCCAAATCTGCACAGTAAAATAACAACGTACTGGAGTGAACGATATGGAAGGAAATGCAGAATAGAACCAGTGAAGAGCAGAGGTGCCATAGGCACAATCAGAGAACACTGTATAAACATCAGAGGTCCGCGGTTGTTCAACGTCCTCCCAGCAAGCATAAGAAATATTGCCAGAACAACCGTGGACATCTTCAGGAGGAAACTAGATTTATTCCTTCAAGGAGTGCCGGACCAACCGGGCTGTGGTGGGTATGTGGGCCTGCGGGCCGCCCCAAACAACAGCCTAATAATGGACCAAACCCTCACAAGTCAAGCCTGCTTCGGGCCGAGCTTGGGGTGTAGAAGAACTCCCAGAACCCCATCAACCAGGTATCAACCAGGAGTAGACATAGTAGAAACATCAACAATGTGAGGCTTGGCAGGTGAAAGAGCAGGCTGGGTGCGAGCAGGACGGGTGGGAGCAGGCGGGTGGGAGCAGGCCGGGTGGGAGCAGGCCGGGTGGGAACAGGCTGGGTGGGAGCAGGCAGGGTGGGAGCAGGCTGGGTGGGAGCAGGCCGGGTGGGAGCAGGCAGGGTGGGAGCAGGCCGGGTGGGAGCAGGCCGGGTGGGAACAGGCTGGGTGGGAGCAGGCCGGGTGGAACAGGCCGGGTGGGAGCAGGCCGGGTGGGAGCAGGCCGGGTGGGAGCAGGCCGGGTGGGAGCAGGCAGGGTGGGAGCAGGCCGGGTGGGAGCAGGCCGGGTGGGAACAGGCTGGGTGGGAGCAGGCAGGGTGGGAGCAGGCTGGGTGGGAGCAGGCCGGGTGGGAGCAGGCAGGGTGGGAGCAGGCCGGGTGGGAACAGGCCGGGTGGGAGCAGGCCGGGTGGGAGCAGGCTGGGTGGGAGCAGGCTGGGTGGGAGCAGGCTGGGTGGGAGCAGGCGGGTGGGAACAGGCCGGGTGGGAGCAGGCCGGGTGGGAGCAGGCTGGGTGGGAGCAGGCCGGGTGGGAACAGGCCGGGTGGGAGCAGGCGGGTGGGAGCAGGCTGGGTGGGAGCAGGCTGGGTGGGAGCAGGCTGGGTGGGAGCAGGCTGGGTGGGAGCAGGCTGGGTGGGAGCAGGCCGGGTGGGAGCAGGCCGGGTGGGAGCAGGCTGGGTGGGAGCAGGCTGGGTGGGAGCAGGCTGGGTGGGAGCAGGCCGGGTGGGAGCAGGCCGGGTGGGAGCAGGCCGTGTGGGAGCAGGCCGGGTGGGAGCAGGCTGGGTGGGAGCAGGCTGGGTGGGAGCAGGCTGGGTGGGAGCAGGCTGGGTGGGAGCAGGCCGGGTGGAAGCAGGACGGGTGGGAACAGGACGGGTGGGAGCAGGCCGGGTGGAAGCAGGACGGGTGGGAGCAGGCCGGGTGGGAGCAGGCGGGTGGGAGCAGGCAGGGTGGGTGCATTCAGGGTGGGAGCAGGCTGGGTGGGAGCAGGCTGGGTGGGAGCAGGCCGGGTGGGACCAGGACGGGTGGGAGCAGGCCGGGTGGGTGCATTCAGTGTGGGAGCAGGCCGGGTGGGAGCAGGACGGGTGAGAGCAGGCCGGGTGGGAGCAGGCGGGGTGAGAGCAGGCCGGGTGGACACAGGCCGGGTGAGAGCAGGCCGGGTGGAAGCAGGCTGGGTGGACGCAGGCCGGGTGGACGCAGGCCGGGTGGACGCACGCCGGGTGAGAGCAGGCCGGGTGGACGCAGGCCGGGTGGACGCACGCCGGGTGAGAGCAGGCCGGGTGGACGCAGGCCGGGTGGACGCACGCCGGGTGGACGCACGCCGGGTGAGAGCAGGCCGGGTGGACGCAGGCCGGGTGGACGCAGGCCGGGTGAGAGCAGGCCGGGTGAGAGCAGGCCGGGTGAGAGCAGGCCGGGTGGACGCAGGCCGGGTGGACGCAGGCCGGGTGGACGCAGGCCGGGTGGACGCACGCCGGGTGAGAGCAGGCCGGGTGGACGCAGGCCGGGTGGACGCAGGCCGGGTGGACGCAGGCCGGGTGAGAGCAGGCCGGGTGGACGCAGGTCGGGTGGACGCAGGCCGGGTGGACGCAGGCCGGGTGGACGCACGCCGGGTGAGAGCAGGCCGGGTGAGAGCAGGCCGGGTGGACGCAGGCCGGGTGGACGCAGGCTGGGTGGACGCACGCCGGGTGGACGCACGCCGGGTGGACGCACGCCGGGTGGACGCACGCCGGGTGGACGCACGCCGGGTGAGAGCAGGCCGGGTGGACGCAGGCCGGGTGGACGCAGGCCGGGTGGACGCAGGCTGGGTGGACGCACGCCGGGTGGACGCACGCCGGGTGGACGCACGCCGGGTGAGAGCAGGCCGGGTGGACGCAGGCCGGGTGGACGCAGGCCGGGTGGAAGCAGGCCGGGTGGAAGCAGGCGGGTGGAAGCAGGCCGGGTGGATGCAGGCCGGGTGAGAGCAGGCCGGGTGGAAGCAGGCCGGGTGGACGCAGGCCGGGTGAGAGCAGGCCGGGTGGAAGCAGGCCGGGTGGAAGCAGGCCGGGTGAGAGCAGGCCGGGTGGAAGCAGGCCGGGTGGAAGCAGGCCGGGTGGACGCAGGCCGGGTGAGAGCAGGCCGGGTGGAAGCAGGCCGGGTGGAAGCAGGCCGGGTGGAAGCAGGCCGGGTGGAAGCAGGCCGGGTGGATGCAGGCCGGGTGGAAGCAGGCCGGGTGAGAGCAGGCCGGGTGGACGCAGGCCGGGTGAGAGCAGGCCGGGTGGAAGCAGGCCGGGTGGAAGCAGGCCGGGTGGATGCAGGCCGGGTGAGAGCAGGCCGGGTGGAAGCAGGCCGGGTGGAAGCAGGCCGGGTGGAAGCAGGCCGGGTGGATGCAGGCCGGGTGGAAGCAGGCCGGGTGGATGCAGGCCGGGTGGATGCAGGCCGGGTGGAAGCAGGCCGGGTGGATGCAGGCCGGGTGGAAGCAGGCCGGGTGGATGCAGGCCGGGTGGAAGCAGGCCGGGTGGGTGCAGGCCGGGTGGATGCAGGCTGGGAGGACGCAGGAAGCAAGGAACGGGTTGACGGTGTCCCCGGAGCCAAGGCGAAGGTCGCCTCCGCGCGGTCACCCATCCGGTTAATGCCGCATCCAAAGGTGCTTTAGCGGACTAACCGAGCATCTCCATTACCATCCGTCCCTAACACAGCCGCGACAAGCAGACTATTGCTGTTGGCCAGGCGTGTAACATCACACTCCATCTTGCCAGGGACATTGCCGGTTTTGCCAGGGACACGATCACACAGTCTTGCCAGGGACCTACAGGTAAATTTTCCCTTTTTTCAGCAGGACTTCCAATCCTACCGGGGCTGAACCATTTGGCCTGAGCCAAATAAATCTGGCGCAAGCAAGACCGCCAATGGCAGTATACACGATTCTCCTTAAGGCATCGCACACCAGGGAGAAGGCGAAAATTGAGTCAATTGTGGCCCAACTCTTCATGAAAGACTGGGACCAGAAAACAATAGGCACTGTCATATGGGAGGGTTTCAGGAGACGAAACCACCTGAAACATGGGAATGGGGAAATACCCTATGATGGTCCTCTAATGATGAGATCAGGCCAGACCTCCCACAGGTATGATTTTTTTGGCAAGAACTCACAGGAGGGAACATTTAACAGCACAATGAATACAGAGAACAGTGGTGAACAGAGGGCAACCGGAACAAACAACCCCAACCGGAGCAAAGGGCCCAGGTGGTTCAGAGGGCACCAAGTAATGTACTCCAACCAGAGGACGATGATGACGTCAACCCCGACCCAAACCAAGGTATGAGACCCCCTCCCCCCTCCACCTCCTCCCAAGAAAATTACCCAACAAGTCCAGATCAACTAGAGGAATGAGGAGACAAACCTGAGGCAGCAGCACAACGGCCCTCACACATCGACACATGGCAGAGGTAGACAGGCTTTGAGCAATAGGGACGGGTCCAGAAACGACTAGAGATCCTCCTCCAGAAATGAAGGTAACAGACTACAACAGAACAGGATTGATTGATTGATTGATGAAGATTAAGCCACCCAAAAGGTGGCACAGGCATGAATAGCCCGTAAGTGGTGGCCCTTTTGAGCCATTACCAGTATCATTAGCTGATACTGTGGAGATCTGTGGAGGTGTGACTGCAACTACGTGACGGGAGATATCTCCCCCGTGCAGAACAGGGGTAACAGCAACTGCCTCCCGAGGAACAACAACTACAACAGGAATTATAGAGGTAACAACAACAAAAATACCAACTACAGGGGTAACAATAATAGAGACACTAACAACAACAGCAACAACAACTATAAGGGTAAGAATAACAACAACTACTATTACAGGGGTAATGATAATAACATTTATAAGGGTAATGATAATAGGGGAGGGAACAATGACAATTATTTTGTTCAGAACAAGTGGAACGGGGTGGATCCAGACACCAGCAAGATGGGACCGGGGACCTGAGGAACACCACCATCAAGCAACAAGAAAACCCCCGACAACGACAGAGAATGGGAAGATGGAGGGCAGAAATTAGNAGGCAGTGTGGGCCGGGTCACCATCACCTGGTGTAGGCAGTGTGGGCCGGGTCACCATCACCTGGTGTAGGCAGTGTGGGCCAGGTCACCATCACCTGGTGTAGGCAGTGTGGGCCGGGTCACCATCACCTGGTGTAGGCAGTGTGGGCCGGGTCACCATCACCTGGTGTAGCCCGGGTCACCATCACCTGGTGTAGGCAGTGTGGGCTGGGTCACCATCACCTGGTGTAGCCCGGGTCACCATCACCTGGTGTAGGCAGTGTGGGCCGGGTCACCATCACCTGGTGTAGCCCGGGTCACCATCACCTGGTGTAGGCAGTGTGGGCCGGGTCACCATCACCTGGTGTAGCCCGGGTCACCATCACCTGGTGTAGGCAGTGTGGGCCGCGTCACCATCACCTGGTGTAGGCAGTGTGGGCCGGGTCACCATCACCTGGTGTAGGCAGTGTGGGCCGGGTCACCATCACCTGGTGTAGGCAGTGTGAGCCGGGTCACCATCACCTGGTGTAGGCAGTGTGGGCCGGGTCACCATCACTTGGTGTAGGCAGTGTGGGCCGGGTCACCATCACCTGGTGTAGGCAGTGTGGGCCGGGTCACCATCACCTGGTGTAGGCAGTGTGGGCCGGGTCACCATCACTTGGTGTAGGCAGTGTAGGCCGGGTCACCATCACCTGGTGTAGGCAGTGTGGGCCGGGTCACCATCACCTGGTGTAGGCAGTGTGGGCCGGGTCACCATCACTTGGTGTAGGCAGTGTGAGCCGGGTCACCATCACCTGGTGTAGGCAGTGTGGGCCGGGTCACCATCACTTGGTGTAGGCAGTGTGAGCCGGGTCACCATCACTTGGTGTAGGCAGTGTGGGCCGGGTCACCATCACTTGGTGTAGGCAGTGTGGGCCGGGTCACCATCACTTGGTGTAGGCAGTGTGGGCCGGGTCACCATCACCTGGTGTAGGCAGTGTGGGCCGGGTCACCATCACCTGGTGTGGGCCGAGTCACCATCACCTGGTGTAGCCCGGGTCACCATCACTTGGTGTAGGCAGTGTGGGCCGGGTCACCATCACCTGGTGTAGGCAGTGTGGGCCGGGTCACCATCACCTGGTGTAGCCCGGGTCACCATCACTTGGTGTAGGCAGTGTGGGCCGGGTCACCATCACTTGGTGTAGGCAGTGTGGGCCGGGTCACCATCACCTGGTGTAGGCAGTGTGGGCCGGGTCACCATCACCTGGTGTAGCCGGGTCACCATCACTTGGTGTAGGCAGTGTGAGCCGGGTCACCATCACTTGGTGTAGGCAGTGTGGGCCGGGTCACCATCACTTGGTGTAGGCAGTGTGGGCCGGGTCACCATCACTTGGTGTAGGCAGTGTGGGCCGGGTCACCATCACCTGGTGTAGGCAGTGTGGGCCGGGTCACCATCACCTGGTGTGGGCCGGGTCACCATCACCTGGTGTAGCCCGGGTCACCATCACTTGGTGTAGGCAGTGTGGGCCGGGTCACCATCACTTGGTGTAGGCAGTGTGGGCCGGGTCACCATCACCTGGTGTAGGCAGTGTGGGCCGGGTCACCATCACCTGGTGTAGCCCGGGTCACCATCACCTGGTGTAGGCAGTGTGGGCCGGGTCACCATCACCTGGTGTAGCCCGGGTCACCATCACTTGGTGCAGGCAGTGTGGGCCGGGTCACCATCACCTGGTGTAGGCAGTGTGGGCCGGGTCACCATCACCTGGTGTAGCCCGGGTCACCATCACTTGGTGTAGGCAGTGTGAGCCGGGTCACCATCACTTGGTGTAGGCAGTGTGGGCCGGGTCACCATCACCTGGTGTAGCCCGGGTCACCATCACTTGGTGTAGGCAGTGTGGGCCGGGTCACCATCACCTGGTGTAGCCCGGGTCACCATCACTTGGTGTAGGCAGTGTGGGCCGGGTCACCATCACTTGGTGTAGGCAGTGTGGGCCGGGTCACCATCACCTGGTGTAGCCCGGGTCACCATCACTTGGTGTAGGCAGTGTGAGCCGGGTCACCATCACTTGGTGTAGGCAGTGTGGGCCGGGTCACCATCACTTGGTGTAGGCAGTGTGGGCCGGGTCACCATCACTTGGTGTAGGCAGTGTGAGCCGGGTCACCATCACTTGGTGTAGGCAGTGTGGGCCGGGTCACCATCACCTGGTGTGGGCAGTGTGGGCCGGGTCACCATCACCTGGTGTAGGCAGTGTGGGCCGGGTCACCATCACTTGGTGTAGCCCGGGTCACCATCACTTGGTGTAGCCCGGGTCACCATCACTTGGTGTAGGCAGTGTGGGCCGGGTCACCATCACCTGGTGTAGCCCGGGTCACCATCACTTGGTGTAGGCAGTGTGGGCCGGGTCACCATCACCTGGTGTAGCCCGGGTCACCATCACTTGGTGTAGGCAGTGTGGGCCGGGTCACCATCACTTGGTGTAGGCAGTGTGGGCCGGGTCACCATCACCTGGTGTAGGCAGTGTGGGCCGGGTCACCATCACCTGGTGTAGCCCGGGTCACCATCACTTGGTGTAGGCAGTGTGAGCCGGGTCACCATCACTTGGTGTAGGCAGTGTGGGCCGGGTCACCATCACTTGGTGTAGGCAGTGTGGGCCGGGTCACCATCACTTGGTGTAGGCAGTGTGGGCCGGGTCACCATCACCTGGTGTAGGCAGTGTGGGCCGGGTCACCATCACCTGGTGTGGGCCGGGTCACCATCACCTGGTGTAGCCCGGTCACCATCACTTGTGTAGGCAGTGTGGGGGCCGGTCACCATCACTTGGTGTAGGCAGTGTGGGCCGGGTCACCATCACCTGGTGTAGGCAGTGTGGGCCGGGTCACCATCACCTGGTGTAGCCCGGGTCACCATCCCTTGGTGTAGGCAGTGTGAGCCGGGTCACCATCACTTGGTGTAGGCAGTGTGGGCCGGGTCACCATCACCTGGTGTAGCCCGGGTCACCATCACTTGGTGTAGGCAGTGTGGGCCGGGTCACCATCACCTGGTGTAGCCCGGGTCACCATCACTTGGTGTAGGCAGTGTGGGCCGGGTCACCATCACTGGTGTAGGCAGTGGGGCCGGGTCACCATCACCTGGTGTAGCCCGGGTCACCATCACTTGGTGTAGGCAGTGTGAGCCGGGTCACCATCACTTGGTGTAGGCAGTGTGGGCCGGGTCACCCATCACCTGGTGTGGGCAGTGTGGGCAGGGTCACCATCACCTGGTGTAGGCAGTGTGGGCCGGGTCACCATCACTTGGTGTAGGCAGTGTGGGCCGGGTCACCATCACCTGGTGTAGGCAGTGTGGGCCGGTCACCATCACCTGGTAGCCCGGTCACCATCACCTGGTGTAGGCAGTGTGGGCCGGGTCACCATCACTTGGTGTAGGCAGTGTGGGCCGGGTCACCATCACCTGGTGTAGGCAGTGTGGGCCGGGTCACCATCACCTGGTGTAGGCAGTGTGGGCCGGGTCACCATCACCTGGTGTAGGCAGTGTGGGCCGGGTCACCATCACCTGGTGTAGGCAGTGAGGCCACACTTGGGCGGGCCACACCGGGCGGGCCACATTGGGGGCGGGCCACACTGGGGGCGGGCCACACCGGAGCGGGCCACATTGGGGGCGGGCCACACTGGGGCGGGCCACCGGGGGCGGGCCACGCCGGGGGCGGGCCACACCGGGGGCGGGCCACACCGGGCGGGCCACACCGGGGGCGGGCACCACTGTGGCGGGCCACACTGGGGCGGGCCACACTGGGGCGGGCCACACCGGGGCGGGGCCACACCGGGGCGGGCCACACTGGGGCGGGCCACGCCGGGGGCGGGCCACACCGGGCGGGCCACACTGGGGCGGGCCACGCCGGGGGCGGCCACACGGGGCGGGCCACACCGGGGCGGGCCACACTGGGGGCGGGCCACACTGGGGGGGGCCACACTGGGGCGGGCCACACCGGGGGCGGGCACACTGGGGCGGGCCACACTGGGGCGGGCCACACTGGGTGGGCCACACTGGGGCGGGCCACACACGGGGCGGGCCACACCGGGGGGGGGCGGGGCGGGCCACCTGGGGCGGGCCACACTGGGGCGGCCACACTGGGGGGCGGCCACACTGGGCGGGCCACACCGGGGCGGGCCACACTGGGGGCGGCCACACTGGGGCGGGCCACACTGGGGCGGGCCACACCGGGGGCGGGCCACACCGGGGGCGGGCCACACCGGGGGCGGGCCACACGGGGGCGGGCCACACTGGGGCGGCCACACTGGGGCGGGCACACTGGGGCGGGCCACACTGGGCGGCCACACCGGGGCGGGCCACACTGGGGCGGGCCACACTGGGGCGGGCCACACCGGGGGGCCACACCGGGGCGGGCACACTGGGGCGGGCCACACCGGGGCAGGCCACACTGGGGCGGGCCACACCGGGGGCGGGCCACACCGGGGCGGGCCACACCGGGGGCGGGCCACACTGGGGCGGGCCACATCGGGGGCGGGCCACACCGGGGCGGGCCACACCGGGGCGGGCCACACCGGGGGCGGGCCACACTGTGGGCGGGCCACACCGTGGGCGGGCCACACTGGGGCGGGCCACACCGGGGGCAGGCCACACTGGGGGCGGGCCACACCGGCGGGCCACACCGGGCGGGCCACACCGGGGGCGGGCCACACCGGGGGCGGGCCACACCGGGGCGGGCCACACCGGGCGGGACACACCGGGCGGGGACACACCTGAGGCTCCAGGAAAATTTAGAAAGTGACATGTGCCATGGTTCGGTATGTGACCAGAATAATAATGACGTCCGGTGTTGACTGAGCACAGTGAGCATGGCCGCCCCATCACGGGAAGTTCTTTCCCCCCCCGGCTCTTTCCGGCGGCTCCTGGCCAGCCTTGAGCAACATATCCGGGTCCAGGAGGCGAGCCTGCTCCCGTCCATGTGTGTTTTGGTGTGGCAGGAGCCAGCTAGGCGTGCCAGGGCGCTCGTCCTTCACGACCTTCACGGTAAACTCCGACGCCTCAACCCGCCATTGTTGTCATTCAAGCGTTCGTGGAGAGGGGCGGCGGCCATGACTGTGACGTCACTCACTGCCTGGGATTCCCGCCGCTTCTCCAGGCTCTTCCACCTTCAGGATCCCCTGACGTGCTGGCCTGCCTCCTGCTGCTGCTGCTCCAGGCTCTTCCACTTCAGGGTCCCTGACCTGCTGGCCTGCCTCCTGCTGCTGCTGCTCGAGGCTCTTCCACCTTCAGGATCCCCTGACCTGCTGGCCTGCCTCCTGCTGCTGCTGCTCGAGGCTCTTCCACCTTCAGGATCCCCTGACCTGCTGGCCTGCCTCCTGCTGCTGCTGCTCCAGGCTCTTCCACCTTCAGGGTCCCCTGACCTGCTGGCCTGCCTCCTGCTGCTGCTGCTCCAGGCTCTTCCACCTTCAGGATCCCCTGACCTGCTGGCCTGCGTAACGTCTCTTTTGGATGGTATTGAATCTAGATGCCTTCACGTGTGTCTCTGCTGCCTTCACTTGTGTCTCCTGCTGCCTTCACGTGTGTCTCTGCTGCCTTCACTTGTGTCTCCTGCTGCCTTCACGAGTGTCTGCTGCCTTCACTTGTGTCTCCTGCTGCCTTCACGTGTGTCTCCTGCTGCCTTCACTTGTGTCTCCTGCTGCCTTCATTTGTGTCTCCTGCTGCCTTCACTTGCGTCACCTACTTCTTTCACTTTTGTCCCTGCTGCCTTCACTTGCGTCTCCTGCTGCCTTCACGTGTGTCTCCTGCTGCCTTCACTTGCGTCTCCTGCTGCCTTCACTTGCGTCTCCTGCGTCCGTCACCTGTCTCCGCTGCCTTAACCTATGTCTCCGCTGCCTTCACCTGTGTCTTCGTGTCCTTCACCTGTGTCTCCGCGTCATTCACCTGTGTCTCCGTGTCCTTCACCTGTGTCTCCGTGTCATTCACCTGTGTCTCCACATCCTTCACCTGTGTCTCCACTGCCTTCACCTGTGTCTCCGTGTCCTTCACCTGTGTCTCCGCGTTCTTCACCTGTATCTCCACATCCTTCACCTGTGTCTCCGCTGCCTTCACCTGTGTCTCCGCTGCCTTCACCTGTGTCTCCACATCCTTCACCTGTGTCTTCGCTGCCTTCACCGGTGTCTCCGCTGCCTTCACCTGTGTCTCCGCTGCCTTCACCTGTGTCTCCGCTGCCTTCACCTGTGTCTCCGCTGCCTTCACCTGTGTCTCCGCTGCCTTCACCTGTGTCTCCGCTGCCCTCACCTGTGTCTCCGCTGCCTTTACCTGTGTCTTTGCGTCCTTCACCTGTGTCTCCGCTGCCCTCACCTGTGTCTTCGCTGCCTTCACTTGTGTCTCTACATCTTTCACCTGTGTCTCTGCTGCCTTCACCTGTGTCTCCGCTTCCTTCACCTGTGTCTCCACGTCCTTCACCTGTGTCTCCGCTGCCTTCGTCTGTGTCTCCGCTGCCTTCATCTGTGTCTCCACGTCCTTCACCTGTGTCTCCGCTGCCTTCGTCTGTGTCTCCGCTGCCTTCACCTGTGTCTCCGCTGCCCTCACCTGTGTCTTCGCTGCCTTCACTTGTGTCTCTACATCTTTCACCTGTGTCTCTGCTGCCTTCACCTGTGTCTCCGCTGCCTTCACCTGTGTCTCCACGTCCTTCACCTGTGTCTCCGCTGCCTTCGTCTGTGTCTCCGCTGCCTTCATCTGTGTCTCCGCTGCCCTCACCTGTGTCTCCGCTGCCTTCACCTGTGTCTCCGCTGCCTTCACATGTGTCTCCGCTGCCTTCACCTGTGTCTCCGCTGCCTTCACCTGTGTCTCCGCTGCCTTTATCTGTGTCTCCGCTGCCCTCACCTGTGTCTCCGCTGCCCTCACCTGTGTCTTCGCTGCCTTCACTTGTGTCTCTACATCTTTCACCTGTGTCTCTGCTGCCTTCACCTGTGTCTCCGCTGCCTTCACCTGTGTCTCCACGTCCTTCACCTGTGTCTCCGCTGCCTTCGTCTGTGTCTCCGCTGCCTTCATCTGTGTCTCCGCTGCCCTCACCTGTGTCTCCGCTGCCTTCACCTGTGTCTCCGCTGCCTTCACATGTGTCTCCGCTGCCTTCACCTGTGTCTCCGCTGCCTTCACCTGTGTCTCCGCTGCCTTTATCTGTGTCTCCGCTGCCCTCACCTGTGTCTCCGCTGCCTTCATCTGTGTCTCCGCTGCCCTCACCTGTGTCTCCGCTGCCTTCACCTGTGTCTCCGCTGCCTTCACCTGTGTCTCCGCTGCCTTCACCTGTGTCTCCGTGTCCTTCACCTGTGTCTCCGCGTCATTCACCTGTGTCTCCGTGTCCTTCACCTGTGTCTCCGTGTCATTCAACTGTGTCTCCACATCCTTCACCTGTGTCTCCACTGCCTTCAACTGTGTCTCCGTGTCCTTCACCTGTGTCTCCGTGTCCTTCACCTGTGTCTCCACATCCTTCACCTGTGTCTCCACTGCCTTCACCTGTGTCTCCGCGTTCTTCACCTGTATCTCCACATCCTTCACCTGTGTCTCCGCTGCCTTCACCTGTGTCTCCGCTGCCTTCACCTGTGTCTCCACATCCTTCACCTGTGTCTCCGCTGCCTTCACCGGTGTCTCCGCTGCCTTCACCTGTGTCTCCGCTGCCTTCACCTGTGTCTCCGCTGCCTTCATCTGTGTCTCCGCTGCCTTCACCTGTGTCTCCGCTGCCTTCACCTGTGTCTCCACATCCTTCACCTGTGTCTCCGCTGCCTTGACCGGTGTCTCCGCTGCCTTCACCTGTGTCTCCGCTGCCTTCACCTGTGTCTCCGCTGCCTTCACCTGTGTCTCCGCTGCCTTCACCTGTGTCTCCGCTGCCTTCACCTGTGTCTCCGCTGCCCTCACCTGTGTCTCCGCTGCCTTTACCTGTGTCTTTGCGTCCTTCACCTGTGTCTCCGCTGCCCTCACCTGTGTCTTCGCTGCCTTCACTTGTGTCTCTACATCTTTCACCTGTGTCTCTGCTGCCTTCACCTGTGTCTCCGCTGCCGTCACCTGTGTCTCCACGTCCTTCACCTGTGTCTCCGCTGCCTTCGTCTGTGTCTCCGCTGCCTTCATCTGTGTCTCCTCTGCCTTCACCTGTGTCTCCGCTGCCTTCACCTGTGTCTCCGCTGCCTTCACCTGTGTCTCCGCTGCCCTCACCTGTGTCTTCGCTGCCTTCACTTGTGTCTCTACATCTTTCACCTGTGTCTCTGCTGCCTTCACCTGTGTCTCCGCTGCCTTCACCTGTGTCTCCACGTCCTTCACCTGTGTCTCCGCTGCCTTCACTGTGTCTCCGCTGCCCTCACCTGTGTCTTCGCTGCCTTCACCTGTGTCTCTACATCCTTCACCTGTGTCTCCGCTGCCTTCACCTGTGTCTCCGCTGCCTTCACCTGTGTCTCCACGTCCTTCACCTGTGTCTCCGCTGCCTTCGTCTGTGTCTCTGCTGCCTTCACCTGTGTCTCCGCTGCCCTCACCTGTGTCTCCGCTGCCTTCACCTGTGTCTCCGCTGCCTTCACCTGTGTCTCCGCTGCCTTCACCTGTGTCTCCGCTGCCCTCACCTGTGTCTCCGCTGCCTTTACCTGTGTCTTTGCGTCCTTCACCTGTGTCTCCGCTGCCCTCACCTGTGTCTTCGCTGCCTTCACTTGTGTCTCTACATCTTTCACCTGTGTCTCTGCTGCCTTCACCTGTGTCTCCGCTTCCTTCACCTGTGTCTCCACGTCCTTCACCTGTGTCTCCGCTGCCTTCGTCTGTGTCTCCGCTGCCTTCATCTGTGTCTCCACGTCCTTCACCTGTGTCTCCGCTGCCTTCGTCTGTGTCTCCGCTGCCTTCACCTGTGTCTCCGCTGCCCTCACCTGTGTCTTCGCTGCCTTCACTTGTGTCTCTACATCTTTCACCTGTGTCTCTGCTGCCTTCACCTGTGTCTCCGCTGCCTTCACCTGTGTCTCCACGTCCTTCACCTGTGTCTCCGCTGCCTTCGTCTGTGTCTCCGCTGCCTTCATCTGTGTCTCCGCTGCCCTCACCTGTGTCTCCGCTGCCTTCACCTGTGTCTCCGCTGCCTTCACATGTGTCTCCGCTGCCTTCACCTGTGTCTCCGCTGCCTTCACCTGTGTCTCCGCTGCCTTTATCTGTGTCTCCGCTGCCCTCACCTGTGTCTCCGCTGCCCTCACCTGTGTCTTCGCTGCCTTCACTTGTGTCTCTACATCTTTCACCTGTGTCTCTGCTGCCTTCACCTGTGTCTCCGCTGCCTTCACCTGTGTCTCCACGTCCTTCACCTGTGTCTCCGCTGCCTTCGTCTGTGTCTCCGCTGCCTTCATCTGTGTCTCCGCTGCCCTCACCTGTGTCTCCGCTGCCTTCACCTGTGTCTCCGCTGCCTTCACATGTGTCTCCGCTGCCTTCACCTGTGTCTCCGCTGCCTTCACCTGTGTCTCCGCTGCCTTTATCTGTGTCTCCGCTGCCCTCACCTGTGTCTCCGCTGCCTTCATCTGTGTCTCCGCTGCCTCACCTGTGTCTCCGCTGCCTTCACCTGTGTCTCCGCTGCCTTCACCTGTGTCTCCGCTGCCTTCACCTGTGTCTCCGTGTCCTTCACCTGTGTCTCCGCGTCATTCACCTGTGTCTCCGTGTCCTTCACCTGTGTCTCCGTGTCATTCAACTGTGTCTCCACATCCTTCACCTGTGTCTCCACTGCCTTCACCTGTGTCTCCGTGTCCTTCACCTGTGTCTCCGTGTCCTTCACCTGTGTCTCCACATCCTTCACCTGTGTCTCCACTGCCTTCACCTGTGTCTCCGCGTTCTTCACCTGTATCTCCACATCCTTCACCTGTGTCTCCGCTGCCTTCACCTGTGTCTCCGCTGCCTTCACCTGTGTCTCCACATCCTTCACCTGTGTCTCCGCTGCCTTCACCGGTGTCTCCGCTGCCTTCACCTGTGTCTCCGCTGCCTTCACCTGTGTCTCCGCTGCCTTCATCTGTGTCTCCGCTGCCTTCACCTGTGTCTCCGCTGCCTTCACCTGTGTCTCCACATCCTTCACCTGTGTCTCCGCTGCCTTGACCGGTGTCTCCGCTGCCTTCACCTGTGTCTCCGCTGCCTTCACCTGTGTCTCCGCTGCCTTCACCTGTGTCTCCGCTGCCTTCACCTGTGTCTCCGCTGCCTTCACCTGTGTCTCCGCTGCCCTCACCTGTGTCTCCGCTGCCTTTACCTGTGTCTTTGCGTCCTTCACCTGTGTCTCCGCTGCCCTCACCTGTGTCTTCGCTGCCTTCACTTGTGTCTCTACATCTTTCACCTGTGTCTCTGCTGCCTTCACCTGTGTCTCCGCTGCCGTCACCTGTGTCTCCACGTCCTTCACCTGTGTCTCCGCTGCCTTCGTCTGTGTCTCCGCTGCCTTCATCTGTGTCTCCTCTGCCTTCACCTGTGTCTCCGCTGCCTTCACCTGTGTCTCCGCTGCCTTCACCTGTGTCTCCGCTGCCCTCACCTGTGTCTTCGCTGCCTTCACTTGTGTCTCTACATCTTTCACCTGTGTCTCTGCTGCCTTCACCTGTGTCTCCGCTGCCTTCACCTGTGTCTCCACGTCCTTCACCTGTGTCTCCGCTGCCTTCGTCTGTGTCTCCGCTGCCTTCATCTGTGTCTCCGCTGCCCTCACCTGTGTCTCCGCTGCCTTCACCTGTGTCTCCGCTGCCTTCACATGTGTCTCCGCTGCCTTCACCTGTGTCTCCGCTGCCTTCACCTGTGTCTCCGCTGCCTTTATCTGTGTCTCCGCTGCCCTCACCTGTGTCTCCGCTGCCTTCATCTGTGTCTCCGCTGCCCTCACCTGTGTCTCCGCTGCCTTCACCTGTGTCTCCGCTGCCTTCACCTGTGTCTCCGCTGCCTTCACCTGTGTCTCCGCTGCCTTCACCTGTGTCTCCGCTGCCTTCATCTGTGTCTCCGCTGCCCTCACCTGTGTCTCCGCTGCCTTCATCTGTGTCTCTGCTGCCTCACCTGTGTCTCCGCTGCCCTCACCTGTGTCTCCGCTGCCTTCACCTGTGTCTCCGCTGCCTTCACCTGTGTCTCCGCTGCCTTCACCTGTGTCTCCGTGTCCTTCACCTGTGTCTCCGCGTCATTCACCTGTGTCTCCGTGTCCTTCACCTGTGTCTCCGTGTCTTCACCTGTGTCTCCACATCCTTCACCTGTGTCTCCACTGCCTTCACCTTGTCTCCGTGTCCTTCACCTGTGTCTCCGTGTCATTCACCTGTGTCTCCACATCCTTCACCTGTGTCTCCACTGCCTTCACCTGTGTCTCCGCGTTCTTCACCTGTATCTCCACATCCTTCACCTGTGTCTCCGCTGCCTTCACCTGTGTCTCCGCTGCCTTCACCTGTGTCTCCACATCCTTCACCTGTGTCTCCGCTGCCTTCACCGTGTCTCCGCTGCCTTCACCTGTGTCTCCGCTGCCTTCACCTGTGTCTCCGCTGCCTTCATCTGTGTCTCCTCTGCCTTCACCTGTGTCTCCGCTGCCTTCACCTGTGTCTCCGCTGCCTTCACCTGTGTCTCCGCTGCCTTCACCTGTGTCTCCGCTGCCTTCACCTGTGTCTCCGCTGCCCTCACCTGTGTCTCCGCTGCCTTTACCTGTGTCTTTGCGTCCTTCACCTGTGTCTCCGCTGCCCTCACCTGTGTCTTCGCTGCCTTCACTTGTGTCTCTACATCTTTCACCTGTGTCTCTGCTGCCTTCACCTGTGTCTCCGCTGCCTTCACCTGTGTCTCCACGTCCTTCACCTGTGTCTCCGCTGCCTTCGTCTGTGTCTCCGCTGCCTTCATCTGTGTCTCCGCTGCCTTCACCTGTGTCTCCGCTGCCTTCACCTGTGTCTCCGCTGCCTTCACCTGTGTCTCCGCTGCCCTCACCTGTGTCTTCGCTGCCTTCACTTGTGTCTCTACATCTTTCACCTGTGTCTCTGCTGCCTTCACCTGTGTCTCCGCTGCCTTCACCTGTGTCTCCACGTCCTTCACCTGTGTCTCCGCTGCCTTCGTCTGTGTCTCTGCTGCCTTCATCTGTGTCTCCGCTGCCCTCACCTGTGTCTCCGCTGCCTTCACCTGTGTCTCCGCTGCCTTCACATGTGTCTCCGCTGCCTTCACCTGTGTCTCCGCTGCCTTCACCTGTGTCTCCGCTGCCTTCATCTGTGTCTCCGCTGCCCTCACCTGTGTCTCCGCTGCCTTCATCTGTCTCCGCTGCCCTCACCTGTGTCTCCGCTGCCTTCACCTGTCTCCGCTGCCTTCACCTGTGTCTCCGCTGCCTTCACCTGTGTCTCCGCTGCCTTCACCTGTGTCTCCGCTGCCTTCACCGGTGTCTCCGCTGCCTTCACCTGTGTCTCCGCTGCCTTCACCTGTGTCTCCGCTGCCTTCATCTGTGTCTCTGCTGCCTTCACCTGTGTCTCCGCTGCCTTCATCTGTGTCTCCGCTGCCCTCACCTGTGTCTCCGCTGCCTTCACCTGTGTCTCCGCTGCCTTCACCTGTGTCTCCACTGCCTTCATCTGTGTCTCCGCTTCCTTCACCTGTGTCTCCGCTGCCTTCATGTGTGTCTCCGCTGCCTTCACCTGTGTCTCCGCTGCCTTCATCTGTGTCTCCGCTGCCTTCATCTGTGTCTCCGCTGCCTTCACCTGTGTCTCCGCTGCCTTCATCTGTGTCTCCGCTGCCTTCACCTGTGTCTCCGCTGCCTTCACCTGTGTCTCCGCTGCCTTCACCTGTGTCTCCGCTGCCTTCACCTGTGTCTCCGCTGCCTTCACCTGTGTCTTCTAATGTTTGAGTAGATATACTTTAGATGACTACAAAGTAGATAATACATGCTGCTGGAGTGCAATAAATGCTACAGAGAACATATACGGCACGCATAGACGCGATAAAACACCTAAATTATTGGGATCGTCTCAAGCTCTCCAAATGTACTCACTAGAAAGGAGACGAGAGAGATACCAAATATATACACATGGAAAATACTGGAGGGCCAGGTCCCAAATCTGCACAGTAAAATAACAACGTACTGGAGTGAACGATATGGAAGGAAATGCAGAATAGAACCAGTGAAGAGCAGAGGTGCCATAGGCACATCAGAGAACACTGTATAAACATCAGAGGTCCGCGGTTGTTCAAACCTCCCAGCAAGCATAAGAAATATTGCCAGAACAACCGTGGACATCTTCAGGAGGAAACTAGATTTATTCCTTCAAGGAGTGCCGGACCAACCGGGCTGTGGTGGGTATGTGGGCCTGCGGGCCGCCCAACAACAGCCTAATAATGGACCAAGCTCTCACAAGTCAAGCCTGGCTTCGGGCCGGGCTTGGGGAGTAGAAGAACTCCCAGAACCCCATCAACCAGGTATCAACCAGGAGTAGACATAGTAGAAACATCAACAAATGTGAGGCTTGCAGGTTGAAAGAGCAGGCTGGGTGGGAGCAGGACGGGTGGGAGCAGGCGGGTGGGAGCAGGCAGGGTGGGAGCAGGCCAGGGTGGGAGCAGGCTGGGTGGGAGCAGGCAGGGTGGGAGCAGCTGGGTGGGAGCAGGACGGGTGGGAGCAGGAAGGTGGGAGCAGGCGGGTGGGAGCAGGCCGGGTGGGAGCAGGCTGGGTGGGAGCAGGACGGGTGGAACAGGCCGGGTGGGAGCAGGACGGGTGGGAGCAGGACGGGTGGGAGCAGGACGGGTGGGAGCAGGCGGGTGGGAGCAGGCCGGGGGTGGGAGCAGGCCGGGTGGGAGCAGGC
>WNGS01063839.1:5459912-5471007 GCA_020271785.1 Procambarus virginalis | reverse complement strand
GATCAGGGCAGACTGGAGTTGACAAAGAGAGAAAAGGTGGTTATAAGGGAGCTGAATATGAGTGGTGAAGTCTAAGGGACGGGATTCGATAAGAGGTTTACGAGTAAACAAAGCAGGAGGAAGATGAGTACTAGAGCTAACTGTTGACAAGTGCAGACCAGTTCCGTTACGAGCAACACCGGTGATGTTCAGCCCATCCTCCTGTTTTGGTGGTACTTATGGTAACGATGAGAACCATAGTACACATAGCGGCCTACAACACAATTAGAAATTAGAAATCTGTACTACTGAATTTGGACAAACCGGAAAAGTTATTGTATTTCCGTTGCAAAGACAACCTAGCCTAATCTAACCTTCTTAGGCCTAATACACACTATCTGACACCTAATACAGTACATATGGGTGCTGTACTAGGCCTATGAATATTTAAGTTTCTTTTTAGCTTTATTTTTACGGACTATAAACTGAAAGCACCAAAATCTACAAGCTAATTACTGAGTACGTCAATGTTTGTACTCTGGAGCACATAGTTACAAAAACTACTCTATAAACAGGAAGATGGGTTGAGATGTTACAGGGCACACCATACCCATCCTGTGAGTGGTGGTGGTGTTACAGGGCACACCATACCCATCCTGTGAGTGGTGGCGGTGTTACAGGGCACACCATACCCATCCTGTGAGTGGTGGCGGTGTTACAGGGCACACCATACCCATCCTGTGAGTGGTGGCGGTGTTACAGGGCACACCATACCCATCCTGTGAGTGGTGGCGGTGTTACAGGGCACACCATACCCATCCTGTGAGTGGTGGTGGTGTTACAGGGCACACCATACCCATCCTGTGAGTGGTGGTGGTGTTACAGGGCACACCATACCCATCCTGTGAGTGGTGGCGGTGTTACAGGGCACACCATACCCATCCTGTGAGTGGTGGTGGTGTTACAGGGCACACCATACCCATCCTGTGAGTGGTGGTGGTGTTACAGGGCACACCATACCCATCCTGTGAGTGGTGACGGTGTTACAGGGCACACCATACCCATCCTGTGAGTGGTGGTGGTGTTACAGGGCACACCATACCCATCCTGTGAGTGGTGGCGGTGTTACAGGGCACACCATACCCATCCTGTGAGTGGTGGTGGTGTTACAGGGCACACCATACCCATCCTGTGAGTGGTGGCGGTGTTACAGAGACACAATAATGGGCTCAGGAACTGACCCCCACAATATTGGTCTCGCTAAGCAAGTTATCACATACGAATGAAACAGAGGATGAGTGCCACTGGCTGACGAAGATTAAGCCACCATAGAGGGTGGCACGGGATGAGTAGCCCGTGAGAGTGGCACTGACCTCACAGCAGGCACCTCAACACTCCCACCTGAGTCAACTCACAGCTGTTATTTAAATTTTAAATTTTGCCCCGAGGGGCGAGTTTATTGGGCAGCGCCACTCATCTTGTGAGTGGACACACCGCCATAGTGCCAGTATTGGGCAGCGCCACTCATCTTGTGAGTGGACACACCGCCATAGTGACAGTATTGGGCAGCGCCACTCATCTTGTGAGTGGACACACCGCCATAGTGACAGTATTGGGCAGCGCCACTCATCCTGTGAGTGGACACACCGCCATAGTGCCAGTATTGGGCAGCGCCACTCATCTTGTGAGTGGACACACCGATATAGTGACAGTATTGGGCAGCGCCACTCATCCTGTGAGTGGACACACCGCCATAGTGACAGTATTGGGCAGCGCTACTCATCTTGTGAGTGGACACACCGCCATAGTGACAGTATTGGGCAGCGCCACTCATCTTGTGAGTGGACACACCGCCATAGTGACAGTATTGGGCAGCGCCACTCATCCTGTGAGTGGACACACCGCCATAGTGACAGTATTGGGCAGCGCCACTCATCTTGTGAGTGGACACACCGCCATAGTGACAGTATTGGGCAGCGCCACTCATCCTGTGAGTGGACACACCGCCATAGTGACAGTATTGGGCAGCGCCACTCATCTTGTGAGTGGACACACCGCCATAGTGACAGTATTGGGCAGCGCCACTCATCTTGTAAGTGGACACACCGCCATAGTGACAGTATTGGGCAGCGCCACTCATCCTGTGAGTGGACACACCGCCATAGTGACAGTATTGGGCAGCGCCACTCATCTTGTGAGTGGACACACCGATATAGTGACAGTATTGGGCAGCGCCACTCATCCTGTGAGTGGACACACCGCCATAGTGACAGTATTGGGCAGCGCCACTCATCCTGTGAGTGGACACACCGCCATAGTGACAGTATTGGGCAGCGCTACTCATCTTGTGAGTGGACACACCGCCATAGTGACAGTATTGGGCAGCGCCACTCATCTTGTGAGTGGACACACCGCCATAGTGACAGTATTGGGCAGCGCCACTCATCTTGTGAGTGGACACACCGCCATAGTGACAGTATTGGGCAGCGCCACTCATCCTGTGAGTGGACACACCGCCATAGCAGCATGTACAACACTCCCCAATAGGAAGAAAACCCGCTGGGTTGTTCATCCTGTCACTTGTACCCAGACACAGCTGTTATGTTACTTGGGAATTTGTTGCGTAACTCTAACACCCTAAACGGTGTTCACTCAGATCTTTCCTGGATCACAATATATCCACTTTATATGCTTTGTTTTGTGTTGTATTTTGTGTTGATATATTTAATGCGTTATTCATGTTGGCCTTGTTATAGATATTGGTCTTGTTATAGATATTGGTCTTGTTATAGATATTGGTCTTGTTATAGATATTGGTCTTGTTATATATATTGGCCTTGTTATAGATATTGGTCTTGTTATAGATATTGGTCTTGTTATAGATATTGGCCTTGTTATAGATATTGGCCTTGTTATAGATATTGGCCTTGTTATAGATATTGGCCTTGTTATAGATATTGGCCTTGTTATAGATATTGGCCTTGCTATATATATTGATCTTGTTATAGATATTGGCCTTGTTATAGATATTGGCCTTGTTATAGATATTGGCCTTGCTATATATATTGATCTTGTTATAGATATTGGCCTTGTTATAGATATTGGCCTTGTTATAGATATTGGCCTTGCTATATATATTGATCTTGTTATAGATATTGGCCTTGCTATATATATTGGTCTTGTTATAGATATTGGTCTTGTTATAGATATTGGCCTTGTTATAGATATTGGCCTTGTTATAGATATTGGCCTTGTTATAGATATTGGCCTTGTTATAGATATTGGCCTTGTTATAGATATTGGCCTTGTTATAGATATTGGCCTTGCTATATATATTGATCTTGTTATAGATATTGGCCTTGCTATATATATTGGTCTTGTTATAGATATTGGTCTTGTTATAGATATTGGCCTTGTTATAGATATTGGCCTTGTTATAGATATTGGCCTTGCTATATGTATTGGTCTTGTTATAGATATGGTCTTGTTATAGATATTGGCCTGCCAGAGTTGGCAGCTTCCAGTGCCAACTGTGTTCAGCAGCCATACACCGTAAAGGTGCCAACATGACTAATAATGGAAGGTAAAGTTGGTGTCATCAGAGATCATTCTGAGTATTGGCTCTGCACGAAGGATAATGTTACTTTCTGAGGAGGATCGTAATTCTGGATAAAACACCTGCGGAGAACAGGGGATCACTAATAAATACCTGCATAGAAATGTCAAATGTCTTCAAACAAATTGTCCAGGACACCCAGGCTCACTCAGACGCGGCGCAGAGCGCGGTGTCGGGGGCGCCACAGCAGAGCGCGGTGTCGGGGGCGGCACAGTAGAACACGGTGTTTGGGGGCGGCACAGTAGAGCACGGTGTTGGGGGCGGCACAGTAGAACACGGTGTTGGGGGCGGCACAGTAGAGCACGGTGTTGGGGGCGGCACAGTAGAGCACGGTGTCGGGGGCGGCACAGTAGAGCACGGTGTTGGGGGCGGCACAGTAGAGCACGGTGTTGGGGGCGGCACAGTAGAGCACGGTGTCGGGGGCGGCACAGTAGAGCACGGTGTTGGGGGCGGCACAGTAGAGCACGGTGTTGGGGGCGGCACAGTAGAGCACGGTGTCGGGGGCGGCACAGTAGAGCACGGTGTTGGGGGCGGCACAGTAGAGCACGGTGTTGGGGGCGGCACAGTAGAGCACGGTGTTGGGGGCGGCACAGTAGAGCACGGTGTTGGGGGCGGCACAGTAGAGCGCGGTGTTGGCGGCGCCACAGTAGAGCACGGTGTTGGCGGCGCCACAGCAGAGCGCGGTGTTGGCGGCGCCACAGCAGAGCGCGGTGTTGGCGGCGCCACAGCAGAGCGCGGTGTTGGCGGCGCCACAGCAGAGCGCGGTGTTGGCGGCGCCACAGCAGAGCGCGGTGTTGGCGGCGCCACAGCAGAGCGCGGTGTTGGCGGCGCCACAGCAGAGCGCGGTGTTGGCGGCGCCACAGCAGAGCGCGGTGTTGGCGGCGCCACAGCAGAGCGCGGTGTTGGCGGCGCCACAGCAGAGCGCGGTGTTGGCGGCGCCACAGCAGAGCGCAGTCTCTGGCAAAGGGAAACAAAACAAGGACCCAAAACCTGTCGATAACATAAATGGGGAACTTGTAAACATGGGATATCGGGAAGGACAAATGGAATATGTAAATACAATCACCCCAGAAAGTGCAAAAACCTTCTTAGTACATGGTAAATGTACCAAAACCTGTGATTTCTTTCACTCAGAACTGTGCAAGAACTCTTTAGATAGGAAAGAATACTTCAACACGGAATGTCCAGCTTTACATATAAGAGTTACCAGGCGAATAAACCTAGAGCCCACCACAACTCTATTGACCAGGATGATTTTTTAGCAAGAAAAAGAGAAGAAGAAGGGCTAAATGGCCAGACTCTACCACCATCTCGGTCAAATGCTAGAGAGGACACAAACACGGTAGCTTCCCTACCAGAGCCTCAGATATTAACACCAATTAAAGCATCCAGCACTTCCACGAACACGATAACATCATTTTTATTTGCCAACATTCAGGGTATAAAAACACTCTAATCTGCTGGAGGACATCAATAAAGTTCACATCATTGATGGCCTCCTACATGAGCCACATACAGTGTTTGCAGCCCTAACGGAAACCCACACCAAGGACTACCATGGTGGTGAAATATGGATTTTGGAATAAAATCTTTTCAGATGTGACAGGAAACACCGCCTACAGGGTGGGGTCAGCCTGTACATCAAAGACACACTCATCTGTACTGAGCTGCTAAACACCACAAATGATATGGCGGAAGTGCTGATAATCAAAATAGAGATCCTAAATGTAGTTATTGTCCTTGTATATAAGTCACCGGAGGCAAACCCTCAGCAGTTTAAAGACCAACTAATGAAAATAGAACACTGCTTGGAAAACCTTACAAATCAAGCCCCAACATCATCCTGCTTGGGGACTTCAACCTACGGCACCTGAAATGGAAGACCATAGCTGATACAGTTATATCAGAGAGAATACCAGGAAGTAGCCTAAATGAACAGGCACATGCAAATGACCTGCTACGGATGTGCGACAGGTTTGCCTTAAACCAGCAAATAGTAGAACCAACCAGGAAGGAGAACACGCTAGACCTCATTTTCACTAATAATGATGAATTGATCAGGAACATAATGATTACAAATACCTGTTACTTTGATCACAACTTAATTGAAGTTGGGACAACCATGGGAAGTAGACCTGCACAACCAGTCCGAGCCCCAGGGGAGGAGAATTTAGCAAATTCAATTTTAATAATAAACAGATAAACTGGGAGCAAATAAACCAAGACCTCGCAGAAATAAGCTAAGAAGAACAACTAGAAAATGCAAACCTGAACCAGTGCCTGGAAAAAATAAGCTCAGCACCACTAGAAATATGTTCACACCGCATACCCCTAAGATACAAAGAGGAAGAGATGCAGATTGGAACGGGAACGTCGTTCCATCTATAGGCGAATAAAACGCCTCTACCCTTTACACCATCACCTGGTGTAGGCAGTGTGGGCCGGGTCACCATCACCTGGTGCAGGCAGTGTGGGCCGGGTCACCATCACCTGGTGTAGGCAGTGTGGGCCGGGTCACCATCACCTGGTGTAGGCAGTGTGGGCCGGGTCACCATCACCTGGTGCAGGCAGTGTGGGCCGGGTCACCATCACCTGGTGTAGGCAGTGTGGGCCGGGTCACCATCACCTGGTGTAGGCAGTGTGGGCCGGGTCACCATCACCTGGTGTAGGCAGTGTGGGCCGGGTCACCATCACCTGGTGCAGGCAGTGTGGGCCGGGTCACCATCACCTGGTGTAGGCAGTGTGGGCCGGGTCACCATCACCTGGTGCAGGCAGTGTGGGCCGGGTCACCATCACCTGGTGTAGGCAGTGTGGGCCGGGTCACCATCACCTGGTGTAGGCAGTGTGGGCCGGGTCACCATCACCTGGTGCAGGCAGTGTGGGCCGGGTCACCATCACCTGGTGTAGGCAGTGTGGGCCGGGTCACCATCACCTGGTGTAGGCAGTGTGGGCCGGGTCACCATCACCTGGTGTGGGCCGGGTCACCATCACCTGGTGTAGGCAGCGTGGGCCGGGTCACCATCACCTGGTGTAGGCAGTGTGGGCCGGGTCACCATCACCTGGTGTAGGCAGTGTGGGCCGGGTCACCATCACCTGGTGTAGGCAGTGTGGGCCGGGTCACCATCACCTGGTGTAGGCAGTGTGGGCCGGGTCACCATCACCTGGTGTGGGCCGGGTCACCATCACCTGGTGTAGCCCGGGTCACCATCACCTGGTGTAGCCCGGGTCACCATCACCTGGTGTAGGCAGTGTGGGCGGGTCACCATCACCTGGTGTAGGCAGTGTGGGCCGGGTCACCATCACCTGGTGTAGGCAGTGTGGGCCGGGTCACCATCACCTGGTGTAGGCAGTGTGGGCCGGGTCACCATCACCTGGTGTAGCCCGGGTCACCATCACCTGGTGTAGGCAGTGTGGGCCGGGTCACCATCACCTGGTGTAGGCAGTGTGGGCCGGGTCACCATCACCTGGTGTAGGCAGTGTGGGCCGGGTCACCATCACCTGGTGTAGGCAGTGTGGGCCAGGTCACCATCACCTGGTGTAGGCAGTGTGGGCCGGGTCACCATCACCTGGTGTGGGCCGGGTCACCATCACCTGGTGTAGGCAGCGTGGGCCGGGTCACCATCACCTGGTGTAGGCAGTGTGGGCCGGGTCACCATCACCTGGTGTAGGCAGTGTGGGCCGGGTCACCATCACCTGGTGTAGGCAGTGTGGGCCGGGTCACCATCACCTGGTGTAGGCAGTGTGGGCCGGGTCACCATCACCTGGTGTAGGCAGTGTGGGCCGGGTCACCATCACCTGGTGTAGGCAGTGTGGGCCGGGTCACCATCACCTGGTGTAGGCAGTGTGGGCCGGGTCACCATCACCTGGTGTAGGCAGTGTGGGCCGGGTCACCATCACCTGGTGTAGGCAGTGTGGGCCGGGTCACCATCACCTGGTGTAGGCAGTGTGGGCCGGGTCACCATCACCTGGTGTGGGCCGGGTCACCATCACCTGGTGTAGGCAGTGTGGGCCGGGTCACCATCACCTGGTGTAGGCAGTGTGGGCCGGGTCACCATCACCTGGTGTAGGCAGTGTGGGCCGGGTCACCATCACCTGGTGTAGGCAGTGTGGGCCGGGTCACCATCACCTGGTGTAGGCAGTGTGGGCCGGGTCACCATCACCTGGTGTGGGCCGGGTCACCATCACCTGGTGTAGCCCGGGTCACCATCACCTGGTGTAGCCCGGGTCACCATCACCTGGTGTAGGCAGTGTGGGCCGGGTCACCATCACCTGGTGTAGGCAGTGTGGGCCGGGTCACCATCACCTGGTGTAGGCAGTGTGGGCCGGGTCACCATCACCTGGTGTAGCCCGGGTCACCATCACCTGGTGTAGGCAGTGTGGGCCGGGTCACCATCACCTGGTGTAGGCAGTGTGGGCCGGGTCACCATCACCTGGTGCAGGCAGTGTGGGCCGGGTCACCATCACCTGGTGTAGGCAGTGTGGGCCAGGTCACCATCACCTGGTGTAGGCAGTGTGGGCCGGGTCACCATCACCTGGTGTGGGCCGGGTCACCATCACCTGGTGTAGGCAGCGTGGGCCGGGTCACCATCACCTGGTGTAGGCAGTGTGGGCCGGGTCACCATCACCTGGTGTAGGCAGTGTGGGCCGGGTCACCATCACCTGGTGTAGGCAGTGTGGGCCGGGTCACCATCACCTGATGTAGGCAGTGTGGGCCGGGTCACCATCACCTGGTGTGGGCCGGGTCACCATCACCTGGTGTAGGCAGTGTGGGCCGGGTCACCATCACCTGGTGTAGGCAGTGTGGGCCGAGTCACCATCACCTGGTGTAGGCAGTGCGGGCCGGGTCACCATCACCTGGTGTAGGCAGTGTGGGCCGGGTCACCATCACCTGGTGTGGGCCGGGTCACCATCACCTGGTGTAGGCAGTGTGGGCCGGGTCACCATCACCTGGTGTAGGCAGTGTGGGCCGGGTCACCATCACCTGGTGTAGGCAGTGTGGGCCGGGTCACCATCACCTGGTGTACACTGTCACCATCACCTGGTGTAGCCCGGGTCACCATCACCTGGTGTAGGCAGTGTGGGCCGGGTCACCATCACCTGGTGTAGGCAGTGTGGGCCGGGTCACCATCACCTGGTGTAGGCAGTGTGGGCCGGGTCACCATCACCTGGTGTAGGCAGTGTGGGCCGGGTCACCATCACCTGGTGTGGGCAGTGTGGGCCGGGTCACCATCACCTGGTGTAGGCAGTGTGGGCCGGGTCACCATCACCTGGTGTAGGCAGTGTGGGCCGGGTCACCATCACCTGGTGTAGGCAGTGTGGGCCGGGTCACCATCACCTGGTGTAGGCAGTGTGGGCCGGGTCACCATCACCTGGTGTAGGCAGTGTGGGCCGGGTCACCATCACCTGGTGTAGGCAGTGTGGGCCGGGTCACCATCACCTGGTGTAGGCAGTGTGGGCCGGGTCACCATCACCTGGTGCAGGCAGTGTGGCCGGGTCACCATCACCTGGTGTAGGCAGTGTGGGCCGGGTCACCATCACCTGGTGTAGGCAGTGTGGGCCGGGTCACCATCACCTGGTGTGGGCCGGGTCACCATCACCTGGTGTAGGCAGCGTGGGCCGGGTCACCATCACCTGGTGTAGGCAGTGTGGGCCGGGTCACCATCACCTGGTGTAGGCAGTGTGGGCCGGGTCACCATCACCTGGTGTAGGCAGTGTGGGCCGGGTCACCATCACCTGGTGTAGGCAGTGTGGGCCGGGTCACCATCACCTGGTGTGGGCCGGGTCACCATCACCTGGTGTAGGCAGTGTGGGCCGGGTCACCATCACCTGGTGTAGCCCGGGTCACCATCACCTGGTGTAGCCCGGGTCACCATCACCTGGTGTAGGCAGTGTGGGCCGGGTCACCATCACCTGGTGTAGGCAGTGTGGGCCGGGTCACCATCACCTGGTGTAGGCAGTGTGGGCCGGGTCACCATCACCTGGTGTAGGCAGTGTGGGCCGGGTCACCATCACCTGGTGTAGCCCGGGTCACCATCACCTGGTGTAGGCAGTGTGGGCCGGTCACCATCACCTGGTGTAGGCAGTGTGGGCCGGGTCACCATCACCTGGTGTAGGCAGTGTGGGCCGGGTCACCATCACCTGGTGTAGGCAGTGTGGGCCAGGTCACCATCACCTGGTGTAGGCAGTGTGGGCCGGGTCACCATCACCTGGTGTGGGCCGGGTCACCATCACCTGGTGTAGGCAGCGTGGGCCGGGTCACCATCACCTGGTGTAGGCAGTGTGGGCCGGGTCACCATCACCTGGTGTAGGCAGTGTGGGCCGGGTCACCATCACCTGGTGTAGGCAGTGTGGGCCGGGTCACCATCACCTGATGTAGGCAGTGTGGGCCGGGTCACCATCACCTGGTGTGGGCCGGGTCACCATCACCTGGTGTAGGCAGTGTGGGCCGGGTCACCATCACCTGGTGTAGGCAGTGTGGGCCGAGTCACCATCACCTGGTGTAGGCAGTGCGGGCCGGGTCACCATCACCTGGTGTAGGCAGTGTGGGCCGGGTCACCATCACCTGGTGTGGGCCGGGTCACCATCACCTGGTGTAGGCAGTGTGGGCCGGGTCACCATCACCTGTGTAGGCAGTGTGGGCCGGGTCACCATCACCTGGTGTAGGCAGTGTGGGCCGGGTCACCATCACCTGGTTAGGCAGTGTGGGCCGGGTCACCATCACCTGGTGTAGCCCGGGTCACCATCACCTGGTGTAGCCCGGGTCACCATCACCTGGTAGGCAGTGTGGGCCGGTCACCATCACCTGGTGTAGCCCGGGTCACCATCACCTGGTGTAGCCCGGGTCACCATCACCTGGTGTAGGCAGTGTGGGCCGGGTCACCATCACCTGGTGTAGGCAGTGTGGGCCGGGTCACCATCACCTGGTGTAGGCAGTGTGGGCCGGTCACCATCACCTGGTGTAGGCAGTGTGGGCCGGGTCACCATCACCTGGTGTAGCCCGGGTCACCATCACCTGGTGTAGGCAGTGTGGGCCGGGTCACCATCACCTGTGTAGGCAGGTGGGCCGGGTCACCATCACCTGGTGCAGGCAGTTGTGGGCCGGGTCACCATCACCTGTTGTAGGCAGTGTGGGCCGGTCAACCATCACCTGGTGTAGGCATGTGGGCCGGGTCACCATCACCTGGTGTGGGCCGGGTCACCATCACCTGGTGTAGGCATGTGGGCCGGGTCACCATCACCTGGTGTAGGCAGTGTGGGCCGGGTCACCATCACCTGTGTAGGCAGTGTTGGCCGGGTCACCATCACCTGGTGTAGGCAGTGTGGGCCGGGCCGGGTCACCACACCCCTATGTAGGCAGTGTGGCCGGGTCACCATCACCTGGTGTGGGCCGGGTCACCATCACCTGGTGTAGGCAGTGTGGGCCGGGTCCCCATCACCTGGTGTAGGCAGTGTGGGCCGAGTCACCATCACCTGGTGTAGGCATGCGGGCCGGGTCACCAT
>WNGS01063839.1:5424952-5446455 GCA_020271785.1 Procambarus virginalis | reverse complement strand
ATGGGTCCTATTACATCTGTCCAGGGAGAGTTTCAGAGCATGGTTTGCACTTAAGAACAGGGTTTTGTAAATGTAATTGACGCAAGAGAATGTGTGAAGTTAATTATGTTTAGCATGTTTAGGGATTTGAACAGGGGAGCTGTGTGCTGTCTGAAAGCAGAGTTGTTATTGTTCTGATAGCAGATTTTTGCTGGTTGATGATGACTTGATGTGGTTTGTAGTGGTTGAACCCCATGCACAGATACCGTAAGTAAGATAGGGATAGAATAGTGCATAATATAGTGAGATGAGAGCAGAGTTAGGTACATAATATATATGATCTTAGTGAATATACCAACTGTTTTAGAGACTTTCTTTGTTATGTGTTGTATGTGGGTGCTGAAGTTGAGTCTCTTGTCTAAGTATTGGCCAAGGAACTTTCCATCATTTTTATTGCTGATGTTAACATTGTCTATCTGAAGCTGAATTGTATTATGGATTTGCTTCCAAATAAGATGTAGTAGGTCTCCACCGTAGTATGAGGTAGGAGGACCTGAGTGTGAGGGGATGGTTCACCAGCTCACTTACAATAGTGCTCTTATGCCTGTGGGAGGCCAGTACACTTGTTAAGTGCACTTGTTAAGTGTGCGGACTTAACTTTGGTAACCAGCAACCGAAACATCTAGTGTTTGGGCTTACGTGAGAGCCCCAGTCACCAGCAGTCCAGAAATGTTACCGTGGCCGTGGTAGCATGTCTGTGGACAGAGATAGAGCCGATAGCATCTCTCATTGTATAGCTAGGGCGAGAGACTAGTTTGCGCGGGAAAACAGTTAGGCCTGGCGTGGGTAGCTGCGGGCCACCCGCTCGCTAGCCACTTGAGGCGTCGCCATGGAAACAGACGCCATCTTAGTAAACATCTTGAGCCGCCATGTTGGTCGGCCATCTTGGAGTTGCCCTAGGGGCTATGCTACACCGTCGCTGATTGGAGGAGAGGGGTAGGCCCCAGTATGCCTTCCTCTCATTGGTTATTCCGAGGAATACGCGGGAATCGACGGTGTGAGCGTCATTCTGGAGGAGCCATCACCCTGTCAAGACGCTCCTATGCACATTGGTGGCCGTTTGTGTATAGGGCGTCGGGGTGGCTTAATTAACTACTCAGCTGCTGCACCTCCTGCTTCATCTACGACAGCGGTCGTCACAGAATCCGGCCGAAGTCGTCGCTTGGAGGGAAAAGACAGTGTACAGTGGGTATAGAAGATCTTGTGATCGGTCTGGGATCGTGGGGTAACGTGCATACGAGCAGTAACAGACTCGTAGATCCCATACCAGTGATGATTAGACTTGCTAGTGCTCTGTAGCAGTCGATGGGAACGGGGAAATAAGTGTTAGTGCTTTAAGGCAGATTTCCCATGTTTGTTTAAGACGAAATCATTGTGCGCGTCACCTGTGTACGAACGCTTCACTTACCGGTGGGTCGAGGGTACGAAACAAGCCGTGTTGTGGGAGGGTTCGGTGCGCGCCATTGTACGAACGATACCGCGGAGGTACCAACCAGCCAGCCTACCACCACTGAGCCAGCCACCCATAGCGGGGTGCCTGATGTATGGGAATGGTGTGTGTAAGCCGGCAGTATGAATGTAAGTACCTATGTGTGTATTTCTGGTGATTAGTAGTCTCTAAAGCTTGAATTCGAGGTCAAGTGTTCCGTCGCATTGTCACGCAGCACCTGTAGGTGAAGTGAAGTGTGGACGAGGAGATAATCACCCTTGTTGTCATCTCGTCAGTCCTGAGGGACGTACGTCTTGTGAGCACAGACGTACACAGAGTGTGTGTGTGTGTGGGTACACACGGGAACAGAGTATATACATAGATTAGCCAAGGACTGAGAGGATGTCCATGTAATAATTATATTATTCCATTGTGGTAATTATTCATTCTTGATCGTCCGTGGGACGGAGTGATATCATTTCATGTGTAGTCTTGCAGGTGTGGAATTTCAACACTGAGCGCTCAGGTATGTGGTAACGTCAGTGATTCCTGGCAATGATTATTGTGGAGTGGCCCACAGTGTGGTTTTAATTAATTTGTATTTTTCCCAGGGGCCGTGAGAAGTGTGATTATATATACATATTGTGGTTGCAGTATTAACGTAATTTTGGTAGAATTTGGTGAGTGACGAGGCTGTCGGGAGTGACAGCCCTCGCTCTGTCGAGTAACGTAAAACTCGGGAGTGTTTATTCGGCATGCGTGATCGATAAATCACTCACCCATGTGATTTAGGAGTGCGAGATCTCCTTAGTGTTCCCAATAACGTTTGATAGCTGTAGGCTACATGTGTCAGCAGTAATTGTATATATATATATATATATATATATATATATATATATATATATATATATATATATATATATATATATATATATATATATATATATATATAATCGTAGTGTCACGGTGCCCAGTGTTATTGTGTTATTTACTGTGTGGTGATTGCAAATTTGGGACCTATGTTCTAGGGGTTATTGAGAGCACTGGGGTCATTTGCAACAGTAAATAAGTAAGTGTTGAGCAGTATTCTAATACTTGGAAATTAGAGTACTTGCAGTGTGTGTTGTTGCAAAGGGGTTGTCATTGTTAGTGATTGTTGCTAGAGTTGAGCAATCACCGTGGGTAACTGCAGTTCAGTAAAGTCATTGTGGGGGCAGTGTTCTAGAGGGTTCATGTCCTGTATGTTATTTTACTAGGTTCTGCAGTATTGTCATTGCAACCGGATTGTAACGTAAATCACTGTGATTTGTTAGTGTGATTTGACATTGTCGTGGGTGAACTCGGCTGTAGACGAGTACTTGGATATACATATATTCTCCTGTTTATCTGGTAGGACATCGAAGTCCAGTATTCAGTGAGGTGATTGCGAGGCAATTAATATAACGTAACCGAGGGAACGCCCATTGCTTAAGAGAATTTGTTCTTTTACAATATGAGTAACGTAGAATACGCTTGGGTTAATTTACTTTCCTGCAAGCAGCTACGGTAGTCTCAAGGAGCCTAGCCACCAGCCAGATAAGAATTAGAGTATTGTCTGTCGTAATTAACGGTCAGTGGGCCGGGTAATTGACGTGTTTCAGGAAGTCAAAGTAATTAATCTCGATCCTTGTTGATCGACTCACACGAAGGCTACATTGTTCCATTAACGTAACGTCGTTATTTATGTCCGGAAGTACCGGCACTTGATTGACTCGTGGGAAGAGTAACGTCATTTAGAATAACGTAAACGTGGTGCCTAATTACTGTTATTAGCCACCTGAATTGGTCTGAGTATGGAAGGCTCAGACGGAATTCATACCTTAATGTAAATTGCTGAGCCAGTGTGAAAGGTTGCGTATTTAACTGTTTAATTATTGATCTTGAGGATAGTAATTAATTACTCTAAAGGTAATCACGAGTGATTACCGTTCTCTTAGCACTTTGGACATTGTAAATCAGAGTTTACCATCGCTGAGTGATTAGTAACCGATTAACGTAAATTAACGTAACTAGTAAAGAGATTAATCAGCTGTCTTGTAGTACAGGGATTAATGGGATTTTCTCACTGAATGCTCGACGGGTAGAGTGTTGTGTAATTTCCGCGTTACTAGTGACAGTTGTAAGAGTTATTAAATTAACGTAAATGTTATTGTGTTATTAACGTAAATCAATTGTATTGATTGTTGATCGTCCGTGGGACGAAGTGTTAACGTAAAGATTAATTTGAGGAAGGGTGCTGGAGTTGCCAGTGAACCCATTAGTTATTGATGTCATTGAAAGACTACTGATTTGATTGCATTGCAACCGCTATTGCAGGTGTAGACTGCACTGAGGCGTAGAACAGTTAGGAGGTTACTGGAGACGTGTTTCAGAACTCACTGTGTCATTTGTTGTAATTGTGATTATAGATCTGTTAGTTCTTGCTTGCTTGTTGATTCCTCTGTGGGCACGCTTATGTTCGAGTTAGTTCATTATGCAGTCCGAGGGGCTGGTGTCTAGCTGTCATTGATAGTGTCACAGGAAGGATTTCGAGTAACGTCATTGACATTCTTTTTGTTTTGTTGTAGTAGTTAGTACTTTATTGAATAAACTAAGTTGTTATGGTTAACACTGTCTTTTCGTTACCCCCCACACATTATTATTGTTATGCAAATGTTCTTCACACTCGACTATTGGAGACTTATTTCTGAGCTTTGGATCAAATATACGGCACCACACAACAATAAATTATTGTTGTGAGAGCCCAGGACCTACTCGTTAGATTCGCTTCGGCGATTAGCGAAGGTCGGCGACCAAGTGGAGGGGATTTCAATTTCATTGGGGTCTCGGCGTTTGCTCGCGCCTAGTCAATTGTTCGTACAGGGTCCCATAGTGAGGAATGAGCTGCTTACTACACTGGTGTGTTAGCTAAGCAAGTCCTTCCTCAGGCGACCTAGTTGAATATCACGACAGGAATAAAGGTTAAAGAATAAAGAAAATTCTTAGAAATTTTCCGAGCTCAATTCCTTATACCAAATTTCATTTATTCCAATGTACTGACGTAAGTCAGCACAGCGCACTACAAAAACTCTCACACTGAGTACTTTAGGGGTGACGGGACGGAGCCGCTTACACTCCAGGAGTAACTACGACGAAGCGCCGCCAACGTAACTAAAAAAATGACTATGACAGGCGAAGCGACGCTGAGGTCACTAACAATGACAGAGACTGCAACGAAACGTCGTAACAAGCAAAATGCTTTGGTGTAGTCTCCTTTTATACTACTGATGGGTATGGGGTGCACAATAAACTACCGCTCACAGGATGAGTATGGGGTGCACTATAAACTACCGCTCACAGGATGAGTATGGGGTGCACTATAAACTACCGCTCACAGGATGAGTATGGGGTGCACTATAAACTACCGCTCACAGGATGAGTATGGGGTGCACAATAAACTACCGCTCACAGGATGAGTATGGGGTGCACAAAAAACTATCTCTCACAGGATGAGTATGGGGTGCACAATAAACTACCACTCACAGGATGAGTATGGGGTGCACAATAAACTACCGCTCGCAGGATGGGTATGGGGTGCACTATAAACTATCACTCACAGGATGAGTATGGGGTGCACAATAAACTACCGCTCACAGGATGAGTATGGGGTGAACAATAAACTACCGCTCACAGGATGAGTATGGGGTGCACAATAAACTACCGCTCACAGGATGAGTATGGGGTGCACAATAAACTACCGCTCACAGGATGAGTATGGGATGCACAATAAACTACCGATCACAGGATGAGTATGGGGTGCACAATGAACTATCACTCACAGGATGAGTATAGGGTGCACTATAAACTACCGCTCACAGGATGAGCATGGGGTGCACAATAAACTACCGCTCACAGGATGAGTATGGGGTGCACAATAAACTACCGCTCACAGGATGAGTATGGGGTGCACAATAAACTACCGCTCACAGGATGAGTATGGGGTGCACAATAAACTACCGCTCACAGGATGAGTATGGGGTGCACAATAAACTACCGCTCACAGGATGAGTATGGGGTGCACAATAAACTACCGCTCACAGGATGAGTATGGGATGCACAATAAACTACCGCTCACAGGATGAGTATGGGGTGCACAATAAACTACCGCTCACAGGATGAGTATGGGGTGCACAATAAACTACCGCGTACAAAATGGGTGTGAGGTGCACTAACGCCCTCAGGATGGGTGTCGGGTCCACAAACCTGTGTCAGCAGGGCAAATGGGGGGGGGGGGGGTTACCTTTGACCAGCTTCCTGTCCTCTTCGAGGCCACTAAAGTGCTAGTGATATTCAGGTAAATTCAGATAAATGCTCTCAGAATGAGTATGAGGTCGTCCACTTCTGCTCACAAAATATTTAGATTAATGAACATAATTTAATTTAATTATCAAAAGAAGGCACCAAGCTGGGAAGTCTATGTAGCACCATCAAATGCGCGGGATATTCATAGGGCGCTAAATATCACTATGGATGCCGATATGAGAACAAAAGCGCATTAGGAGAACAATATCGAAGGTATCTGAATCACCAAGAATTCTATGGAGGGAGAAGTGACCGTATAGGACAGTCGGGAACCAAGACACACACACACACATCCTGGAAGTCTGGACATTCAACAAGGATGCCTGGTTGGTTGGTTGATACCTGGTTGATGGGGTTCTGGGAGTTCTTCAACTCCCCAAGCCCGGCCCGAGGCCAGACTTGACTTGTGAGAGTTTAGTCCACTAGGCTGTTGCTTGGGGCGGCCCGCAGGCCCACATACCCACCACAACCCGGTTGGTCCGGCACTCCTTGAAGGAAACAATCTAGTTTCCTCTTGAAGATGTCCACGGTTGTCCCTGTAATATTTCTGACGCTCGCTGGTAGGACGTTGACCAACCGTGGACCTCTGATGTTCATACAATGTTCTCTGATTGTGCCCATGGCACCTCTGCTCTTCACTGGTTCTATTCTGCATTTTCTTCCATGTCGTTCACTCCAGTACGTTGTTATTTTACTGTGCAGATTTGGGACCTGTCCCTCCAGTATTTTCCATGTGTATATTATTTGGTATCTCTCTCGTCTCCTTTCTAGTGAGTACATTTGGAGAGCTCTGAGACGATCCCAATAATTTAGGTGCTTTTTCTCGTCTATGCGTGCCGTATATGTTCTCTGTATTCCCTCAATTTCAGCAATCTCTCCTGCTCTGAAGGGGGAAGTGAGTACTGAGCAGTACTCAAGACGGGACAACACAAGTGATTTGAAGAGTACAACCATTGTGATGGGATCTCTGGACTTGAAAGTTCTCGTAATCCATCCTATCATTTTTCTGGCTGACGCAATACTTGCTTGGTTATGCTCCCTAAACGTTAGGTGGTCGGACATAATTATTCCCAAATCCTTGACATGCTGTTTTCCTACTATGGGCAGATTCGATTGTGTTTTGTACCCTGTATTATGTTTCAGATCCTCATTTTTGCCGTATCTGAGTACCTGGAATTTATCCTGTCCTACGACATAAGCAAGAGTGAGGGAGTTGTAACGACTGTACAAGGTAGCGAAGACAGTAGTGATCACGGCGATCAAGAATATGCACGACCGTAAGAGGGAGAATGCAGTTTGGATAATCAGGACCAGGGCGGCGCTCCATTAAGTGCCCGTGAGTTAAACGTGTATCGCCAATACATAACCTCGCCAGAGCCATTTCCCAGTGTCGGTTACGGTGGTAGGAGGAAGGCCATGGGACACACAACTCTTAAGAGTACGCAGTTTATTACCAGTAACAGAAGACCAACGACCCTGCCAACAGGCAAGGATTGAGGAATTAATAACTGGGTAAAAATCGAAATAGGGGAACAACTTTACGAGAGATGGTACAAGTGCGGATAGCCTCCTTAGCGGCAGCGTTCACACGTTCATTTAAGGACATGCCAATATGGCTGGGAACCCATCAAAATTCCACTGTCTTAAATCTACTGGAGATAAGAAACAGTCAATGTTGAATTTCGACTACTACAGGATGGACTGGATTAAGGGACTCCAGAGCCATGAGGGCACTGTGAGAGTCAACTACAACAACAAAGGAGGAGTGACAATGAGAAAGCAGTTATCGAGGAGCATACAAAATAGCATAAAGTTCTGCAGTGATGATGCTAGTCTCTGGAGGCAGGTGACACATATAGGTGTGGTCAGGAAAAATAACAGAGTAGTCTACACTGTCTGCAGACTTAGACCCATCGGTGAAGACAGAAATGGAGCGAGAGTGTGAAGAAAAGTGTTCAAGGAAAAGGCATTTCAAAACTGTAGGAGGGGTAAAAGAATTAGTCACGTGGATCAAAGTGTTACAAAACTCGAGGAGGGGGACCCTTCACGGGGGCAAGGACAGAACGACACGAGGAGAAATATTGGAAATGCGAACCAAAAGAGAATCTTGTAAGCGAGACAACCATACAGAAAGAGGCAAGTGGTGAAGGGGAACAGGGACCACAGAAAGGGTAAAGGTCAAAGTACGACAAAAGCAAGAGTGAGGGAGTTGTAACGACCGTAGAAGGTAGCAAAGACAGTAGAGATCACGGCGGTCCTGTAGAGACAGGACGCTAGTTTCAACATACAGGGTTAGGGTAACTGCAAGGAGTGGATAAGGCCAAATTTGTGGCCGACATGTGGAATGCCCACCACGAGAGATTGACTAGATTGGAAATTGCAAGAGTGCAATCACAGGCAAGGACGGGGAGTCAACCCCCTCCTACCGCGCCAAGCTTAGAGGTACCGGCGCTGGAAGTAGAGATACCTCCTCTATTGCCAAGAGAGGAGAAGATCGATCCTAGGGATGCATACCTAGATCGATGTGTGACAAAGGTTGAACAGTTCACTCAAGCTCCAAGTACGGGAGCCAAACCTAAAGAAAGTAAGTCTAAGGGACACCAACAGAAACCCAAGGTTAAGGGACCCAGGTGCTTCACATGCAGCATGACAGGTCACCGAGCAGCTAAGTGCCTGAGCAACACTAGGCGTAAGACTAAGAAGGTGACCAAGGTGCAAGTTACAGGCATGAGTATCGTGGGAGGTGATGCCCTGAGACACACACTCGAGTTAACTAGAGGAAGAGTTAATGGGCAATGGACGAGTGTCTTTCGAGACCGGGGTGCTACAGTTAACATGGTCAGGAGCAGTTTGGTTGGGCCTGAGAGTAGAACAGGTCGAAACCTCCGTGTCCAGTACCCAGATGGCACTGGTAAGGACATGGAAGAAGTGTCCGTGTTGGTAGACACCCCATATGTCAAAGGTAAGATCAAAGCTGCACTAAGTAGGAAGGCATTGTATGGACTTTTGATAGGTAATACTCCTGGTATAGAGAACCAGGTGGGTCTGTCCTGTGGAAATGACCCAGCGGAAACAGGAACAGGTGAGAGGAAGGTTAAACCCGCTGGCGTTGACACCAAGCGTCAGCCGGCCGGTCGAGCAGAGATCACCGCCGCCCAGACAGAAGAAGAGGCGCAGCAGGTGAAAGGAAACCGGATCCATCCTTCTCTCCCTATTGCACAGAAAACGAGAACTGACTCAGAGGGACTCAGATGGGTCTCACCAGCTGACGGTGATGTCACACGGACGCCACCTGAGGAAGTCAAGGTAGCCTCTTGTCAGGCGAAAGATCAGGTGCATGAGGTAAAAGGAAAAAAGAGCAAGTTTCCTTCTTTCATTTCACAGAAAACGGGGGTGAGCCCAGTGAGACGGGTGTGGCCCGGATCAGCTGATCCCGCCACGACCTGTCCACCAGCCAGACCCGCGAGGGTTAACACCACTCAGGAAGGTAAACGTCTGCTAGATGTTGCCAGTGGTGAGGCTAAGGTAGCTGTGGTTCCCACAAGTGAAGTGGATATTTTGGACCAATCTTTCAGGCTGTTGGAAGATCGTTCAGACAAACGAACGGTCGCTGAGAGATTGAAGAACGAGCAGGTCAGTGACTCAGTACTCAGTGAGGGGCGAGGTTTGACAGCTGCTGAAGAGGCCTCAGCCCAGTCAACTCAGTCGGTAGAGCAACCCGGTCTGAGAGTGACAGACAGACAGGAAGAAAGACCCTGTCACCTGGAAGTCACGACAGTCTGCTAACTGTCGGAATTGTGTCGGTAGAGTAGGGAAGGTGTGGAGTCTGTACTTCATTGGTAAGTTCATCCCAGAGTGCTATCCATTGTGTCCAGTATGACACAGACCTGTGGGGCGAGAGTGTGAGGGACTGACGAAAGGAAGCTGCGAGGCGTTGAGCCGGCTTAACCTGGACCCAGAACCTGAGCACGACCGCACTACGGTCAGGAAGTACCACCCTGGACGAGCCAGTGACGTCACATCTTGTCCCGCGAGCCACCGACGTCAACAGAAAACGGATGAATCACCGCCACCACCCAGCCGCCATGCACTTAAGAGCAAAAGTGTAAGTGGCTGGTGATTTAGATGAAATTTTCCTCCGGGAAATTTTATCTTTTAGTGGGGGGTTGATGTGAAGGGATGGTTCACCAGCTCACTTACAATAGTGCTCTTATGCCTGTGGGAGGCCAGTACACTTGTTAAGTGCACTTGTTAAGTGTGCGGACTTAACTTTGGTAACCAGCAACCGAAACATCTAGTGTTTGGGCTTACGTGAGAGCCCCAGTCACCAGCAGTCCAGAAATGTTACCGTGGCCGTGGTAGCATGTCTGTGGACAGAGATAGAGCCGATAGCATCTCTCATTGTATAGCTAGGGCGAGAGACTAGTTTGCGCGGGAAAACAGTTAGGCCTGGCGTGGGTAGCTGCGGGCCACCCGCTCGCTAGCCACTTGAGGCGTCGCCATGGAAACAGACGCCATCTTAGTAAACATCTTGAGCCGCCATGTTGGTCGGCCATCTTGGAGTTGCCCTAGGGGCTATGCTACACCGTCGCTGATTGGAGGAGAGGGGTAGGCCCCAGTATGCCTTCCCTCATTGGTTATTCCGAGGAATACGCGGGAATCGACGGTGTGAGCGTCATTCTGGAGGAGCCATCACCCTGTCAAGACGCTCCTATGCACATTGGTGGCCGTTTGTGCATAGGGCGCCGGGGTGGCTTAATTAACTACTCAGCTGCTGCACCTCCTGCTTCATCTACGACAGCGGTCGTCACAGAATCCGGCTGAAGTCGTCGCTTGGAGGGGAAAAGACAGTGTACAGTGGGTATAGAAGATCTTGTGATCGGTCTGGGATCGTGGGGTAACGTGCATACGAGCAGTAACAGACTCGTAGATCCCATACCAGTGATGATTAGACTTGCTAGTGCTCTGTAGCAGTCGATGGGAACGGGGAAATAAGTGTTAGTGCTTTATGGCAGATTTCCCATGTTTGTTTAAGACGAAATCATTGTGCGCGTCACCTGTGTACGAACGCTTCACTTCACCGGTGGGTCGAGGGTACGAAACAAGCCGTGTTGTGGGAGGGTTCGGTGAGCGCCATTGTACGAACGATACCGCGGAGGTACCAACCAGCCAGCCTACCACCACTGAGCCAGCCACCCATAGCGGGGTGCCTGATGTATGGGAATGGTGTGTGTAAGCCGGCAGTATGAATGTAAGTACCTATGTGTGTATTTCTGGTGATTAGTAGTCTCTAAAGCTTGAATTCGAGGTCAAGTGTTCCGTCGCATTGTCACGCAGCACCTGTAGGTGAAGTGAAGTGTGGACGAGGAGATAATCACCCTTGTTGTCATCTCGTCAGTCCTGAGGGACGTAGTCTTGTGAGCACAGACGTACAGAGTGTGTGTGTGTGTGGGTACACACACGGGAACAGAGTATATACATAGATTAGCCAAGGACTGAGAGGATGTCCATGTAATAATTATATTATTACATTGTGGTAATTATTCATTCTTGATCGTCGTGGGACGGAGTGATATCATTCATGTGTAGTCTTGCAGGTGTGGAATTTCAACACTGAGCGCTCAGGTATGTGGGTAACGTCAGTGATTCCTGGCAATGACTATTGTGGAGTGGCCCACAGTGTGGTTTAATTAATTTGTATTGTTCCAGGGCCGTGAGAAGTGTGATTATATATACATATTGTGGTTGCAGTATTAACGCAATTTTGGTAGAATTTGGTGAGTGACGAGGCTGTCGGGAGTGACAGCCCTCGCTCTGTCGAGTAACGTAAAACTCGGGAGTGTTTATTCGGCATGCGTGATGATAAATCACTCACCCATGTGATTTAGGAGTGCGAGATCTCCTTAGTGTTCCAATAACGTTTGATAGCTGTANAAAAACGATTCTTCGCGGCGGGATCGTATTCCAGGACCTGCCCGACACGCTAGCGTACTAGTTGCTGTACAAGAATGTAACAACTCTTGTATATATCGCAAAAAAAAAAAAAAAAAAAAAAAAAATAGTATTAAGTTTTAGTCTTAGTGTTTTTTCCTGCCCGAAACGCTTTGTGTAATAGTGGCTTTAGACATTGTATGTACTAGCTCTATCTATAAATCCATCAACTTTTGTATTTCACCTTGTATATATGTACTTTACCTGAATAAATTTTGTATTTTGTATTTGTATTGTATTTAACTTTCACCAAATATATTATATATTTGTATAGTCCCCACTAAAACTACTGAAAGCTAAAGAAAACATAAATGTCAGAAATAGTCATAGAAAATGCAATAGCGATAAAATATTATAGGGTAGAACTTCATCACCGAACATTACAGCGTGAAATATTTGCACCTAAAATGAAGTAAATATTAAGATGCAGAAATAATTCAAAATATAAAGAAATAATTATTTTAATTAACTCTCTGAATAATAAAGTACAAATGTTACTATAAAACCAGGAAATATGCTAAAATTTTATAATATTGTACGAAGGAATACAAACATGGATAAATTTTATTTTTAATATGCATTAAAAGTTAACTTCAACTAGAGATCTGTAACAATGGCTTAGTGCCTCTTTACAGACCTAACACCAGCTCTCTTGATGGACATCCCCCGTACTCTGTTGTATATATTCACGCCTCTATTGTATATATATTCCGTCCTCTAATGTATATATTCCCACCTCTGTTATATATATTCCCTCTGTTGTGTATATTCCCCTGTTGTATATATTCCTCCTGTTGTATATCTTCCGCCTCTGTTGCATATCTTCCGCCTCTTTGTGTATCTTCCGCCTCTAATGTATATCTTCCGCCTCTCTTGTAATATTCCCACCTCTGTTGTATATATTCCCTCCTGTTGTATATTTCCCTCCTGTTGTATATCTTCCCGCCTCTGTTGTATAATCTTCCCGCCTCTGTGGTGTATCTTCCCGCCTTGTTGTGTATCTTCCCGCCTCTGTTGTATATCTTCCCGCCTCTGTTGTGTATCTTCCCGCCTCTGTTGTGTATCTTCCCGCCTCTGTTGTATATCTTCCCGCCTCTGTTGTGTATCTTTCCGCCTCTGTTGTGTATCTTCCCGCCTCTGTTGTATATCTTCCGCCTCTGTTGTATTTTCCGCTCTGTTGTATATTCCCACCTCTGTTGTGTATCTTCCCGCCTCTGTTGTGTATCTTCCCGCCTCTGTTGTGTATCTCCCGCCTCTGTTGTATATCTTCCCGCCTCTGTTGTATATCTTCCGCCTCTGTTGCATATCTTCCCGCCTCTGTTGTATATCTTCCCGCCTCTGTTGTGTATCTTCCCGCCTCTGTTGTGTATCTTCCCGCCTCTGTTGTATAACTTCCCGCCTCTGTTGTGTATTTCCCGCCTCTGTTGTATATATTCCCTCCTCTGTTGATATCTTCCCGCCTCTGTTGTATATCTTCCCGCCTCTGTTGTATATCTTCCCGCCTCTGTTGTATATCTTCCCGCCTCTGTTGTATATCTTCCCGCCTCTGTTTGTATATCTTCCCGCCTCTGTTGTATATCTTCCCGCCTCTGTTTGTATATTCCCGCCTCTGTGTATATCTTCCTGCCTCTGTTGTATATCTTCCCGCCTCTGTTGTATATTTCCGCCTCTGTGTATATGTTCCCGCCTCTGGTGTATATCTTCCCGCCTCTGTTGTATATCTTCCCGCCTCTGTTGTGTATCTTCCCGCCTCTGTTGTATATCTTCCCGCCCCTGTTGTATATCTTCCCGCCTCTGTTTGTATCTTCCCGCCTCTGTTGTGTATCTTCCCGCCTCTGTTGTGTATCTTCCCGCCTCTGTTGTTATATCTTCCCGCCTCGTGTTGTGTATCTTCCCGCCTCTGTTGTATATCTTCCTGCCTCTGTTGTATATCTTCCCGCCTCTGTTGTGTATCTTTCGCCTCTGTTGTATATATTCCCGCCTCTGTTGTATATATTCCCGCCTCTGTTGTATATATTCCCGCCTCTGTTGTATATCTTCCCGCCCTCTGTTGTATATCTTCCTGCCTCTGTTGTATATCTTCCCGCCTGTTGTGTATCTTTCCGCCTCGTTGTATATATTCCCGCCTCTGTTGTATATATTCCCGCCTCTGTTGTATATATTCCCGCCTCTGTTGTATATCTTCCCGCCTCTGTTGTATATCTTCCCGCCTCTGTTGTGTATCTTCCCGCCTCTGTTGTATATATTCCCGCCTCTGTTGTATATCTTCCCGCCTTTGTTGTGTATCTTCCCGCCTCTGTTGTATATCTTCCCGCCACTGTTGTGTATCTTCCCGCCTCTGTTGTGTATCTTCCCGCCTCTGTTGTATATCTTCCCGCCTCTGTTGTGTATCTTCCCGCCTCTGTTGTATATCTTCCCGCCTCTGTTGTATATCTTCCCGCCTCTGTTGTATATCTTCCCGCCTCTGTTGTATATCTTCCCGCCTCTGTTGTGTATCTTCCCGCCTCTGTTGTATATCTTCCCGCCTCTGTTGTGTATCTTCCGCCTCTGTTGTGTATCTTCCCGCCTCTGTTGTGTATCTTCCCGCCTCTGTTGTATATCTTCCCGCCTCTGTTGTATATATTCCCTCCTCTAATGTATTTCTTCCAGCCTCTGTTGTATATATTCCCTCTTGTTTCATATCTTCCCGCCTCTGTTGTATATCTTCCCGCCTCTGTTGTATATCTTCCCGCCTCTGTTGTATATCTTTCCGCCTCTGTTGTATATCTTCCCGCCTCTGTTGTATATCTTCCCGCCTCTGTTGTATATATTCCCTCTTGTTTCATATCTTCCCACCACTGTTGTGTATCTTCCCGCCTCTGTTGTGTATCTTCCCGCCTCTCTTGTATATCTTCCCGCCTCTGTTGTGTATCTTCCCGCCTCTCTTGTATATCTTCCCGCCTCTATAGGGAATATCTTCCCTAAATGTAACTAAATTTATTTATTTATTTATATACAAGAAGGTACATTGAGTTCATGAGAGTAGAGAGACGTGAAAACTTACCGTCTCGTACAGCGTCTAGCACACACACAGTGTTACCAGCAGATGAAGTCTTACCGTCTCGTACAGCGTCTAGCACACACACAGTGTTACCAGCAGATGAAGTCTTACCGTCTCGTACAGCGTCTAGCACACACACAATGTTACCAGCAGATGAAGACTTACCGTCTCGTACAGCGTCTAGCACACACACAGTGTTACCAGCAGATGAAGACTTACCGTCTCGTACAGCGTCTAGCACACACAGTCTTACGAGCAGATGAAGACTTACCGTCTCGTACAGCGTCTAGCACACACAGTCTTACGAGCAGATGAAGACTTACCGTCTCGTACAGCGTCTAGCACACACAGTCTTACGAGCAGATGAAGTCTTACCGTCTCGTACAGCGTCTAGCACACTTCACAGTGTTACCAGCAGATGAAGTCTTACCGTCTCGTACAGCGTCTAGCACACTTCACAGTCTTACGAGCAGATGAAGTCTTACCGTCTCGTACAGCGTCTAGCACACTTCACAGTGTTACCAGCAGATGAAGTCTTACCGTCTCGTACAGCGTCTAGCACACTTCACAGTGTTACCAGCAGATGAAGACTTACCGTCTCGTACAGCGTCTAGCACACACACAGTGTTACCAGCAGATGAAGACTTACCGTCTCATACAGCGTCTAGCACACTTCACAGTGTTACCAGCAGATGAAGTCTTACCGTCTCGTACAGCGTCTAGCACACACACAGTGTTACCAGCAGATGAAGACTTACCGTCTCGTACAGCGTCTAGCACACTTCACAGTGTTACCAGCAGATGAAGACTTACCGTCTCGTACAGCGTCTAGCACACACACAGTGTTACCAGCAGATGAAGACTTACCGTCTCGTACAGCGTCTAGCACACACACAGTGTTACCAGCAGATGAAGACTTACCGTCTCGTACAGCGTCTAGCACACTTCACAGTGTTACCAGCAGATCCTTAATCTAACATATAATATTAAGAAGGTATTTTCTAGCAAAATTAAAAAAAAATATTTACAGGTACACTGTAAGTACAAAAACACATCGCAAGATGGTACAACAAAAATACATTGTATAAGAAATTTGGCAGAAAAAAAGTAGGTACATTAAAGTAAATTTAAGAGGACAATGTAGTCCACAGGAACATTTTAGCGTAATTTGAGTTTATTGCAAGATATAATGTAGCGAACTATGTGTATAATATGATACAAAATACCAGCAATGATTACAATGGTAAGTTGTAGGGCTTAGGTACACATATTGGGGGACTGGGTAGCACTAGAGGCAGTTACAGCACGAGGTAGGAAACTATGAACAGGAAATTAGGTACTTTTTGGTTTTATCTTTGAATAAGGCCAAAAGCAGGTTTTGAATAAGGTTGGACAGCTTTTCAAATCATTAGGGAGTGAGTTCCATAGACTGGGTCCCTTTATTTGCAAAGGGTGTTTACACAGATTAAGTTTGACTCCGGGGATATCAAAGAGATATTTATGTCTGGTGTGGTGATAATGGGTCCTATTACATCTGTCCAGGGAGAGTTTCAGAGCATGGTTTGCACTTAAGAACAGGGTTTTGTAAATGTAATTGACGCAAGAGAATGTGTGAAGTTAATTATGTTTAGCATGTTTAGGGATTTGAACAGGGGAGCTGTGTGCTGTCTGAAAGCAGAGTTTGTTATTGTTCTGATAGCAGATTTTTGCTGGTTGATGATGAACTTGATGTGGTTTGTAGTGGTTGAACCCCATGCACAGATACCGTAAGTAAGATAGGGATAGAATAGTGCATAATATAGTGAGATGAGAGCAGAGTTAGGTACATAATATATATGATCTTAGTGAATATACCAACTGTTTTAGAGACTTTCTTTGTTATGTGTTGTATGTGGGTGCTGAAGTTGAGTCTCTTGTCTAAGTATTGGCCAAGGAACTTTCCATCATTTTTATTGCTGATGTTAACATTGTCTATCTGAAGCTGAATTGTATTTATGGATTTGCTTCCAAATAAGATGTAGTAGGTCTCCACCGTAGTATGAGGTAGGAGGACCTGAGTGTGAGGGGATGGTTCACCAGCTCACTTACAATAGTGCTCTTATGCCTGTGGGAGGCCAGTACACTTGTTAAGTGCACTTGTTAAGTGTGCGGACTTAACTTTGGTAACCAGCAACCGAAACATCTAGTGTTTGGGCTTACGTGAGAGCCCCAGTCACCAGCAGTCCAGAAATGTTACCGTGGCCGTGGTAGCATGTCTGTGGACAGAGATAGAGCCGATAGCATCTCTCATTGTATAGCTAGGGCGAGAGACTAGTTTGCGCGGGAAAAACAGTTAGGCCTGGCGTGGGTAGCTGCGGGCCACCCGCTCGCTAGCCACTTGAGGCGTCGCCATGGAAACAGACGCCATCTTAGTAAACATCTTGAGCCGCCATGTTGGTCGGCCATCTTGGAGTTGCCCTAGGGGCTATGCTACACCGTCGCTGATTGGAGGAGAGGGGTAGGCCCCAGTATGCCTTCCCCTCATTGGTTATTCCGAGGAATACGCGGGAATCGACGGTGTGAGCGTCATTCTGGAGGAGCCATCACCCTGTCAAGACGCTCCTATGCACATTGGTGGCCGTTTGTGCATAGGGCGCCGGGGTGGCTTAATTAACTACTCAGCTGCTGCACCTCCTGCTTCATCTACGACAGCGGTCGTCACAGAATCCGGCCGAAGTCGTCGCTTGGAGGGAAAAAGACAGTGTACAGTGGGTATAGAAGATCTTGTGATCGGTCTGGGATCGTGGGGTAACGTGCATACGAGCAGTAACAGACTCGTAGATCCCATACCAGTGATGATTAGACTTGCTAGTGCTCTGTAGCAGTCGATGGGAACAGGGAAATAAGTGTTAGTGCTTTATGGCAGATTTCCCATGTTTGTTTAAGACGAAATCATTGTGCGCGTCACCTGGGTACGAACGCTTCACTTCACCGGTGGGTCGAGGGTACGAAACAAGCCGTGTTGTGGGAGGGTTCGGTGAGCGCCATTGTACGAACGATACCGCGGAGGTACCAACCAGCCATCCTACCACCACTGAGCCAGCCACCCATAGCGGGGTGCCTGATGTATGGGAATGGTGTGTGTAAGCCGGCAGTATGAATGTAAGTACCTATGTGTGTATTTCTGGTGATTAGTAGTCTCTAAAGCTTGAATTCGAGGTCAAGTGTTCCGTTGCATTGTCACGCAGCACCTGTAGGTGAAGTGAAGTGTGGACGAGGAGATAATCACCCTTGTTGTCATCTCGTCAGTCCTGAGGGACGTACGTCTTGTGAGCACAGACGTACACAGAGTGTGTGTGTGTGTGTGTGGGTACACACGGGAACAGAGTATATACATAGATTAGCCAAGGACTGAGAGGATGTCCATGTAATAATTATATTATTCCATTGTGGTAATTATTCATTCTTGATCGTCCGTGGGACGGAGTGATATCATTTCATGTGTAGTCTTGCAGGTGTGGAATTTCAACACTGAGCGCTCAGGTATGTGGTAACGTCAGTGATTCCTGGCAATGACTATTGTGGAGTGGCCCACAGTGTGGTTTTAATTAATTTGTATTGTTCCCAGGGGCCGTGAGAAGTGTGATTATATATACATATTGTGGTTGCAGTATTAACGTAATTTTGGTAGAATTTGGTGAGTGACGAGGCTGTCGGGAGTGACAGCCCTCGCTCTGTCGAGTAACGTAAAACTCGGGAGTGTTTATTCGGCATGCGTGATCGATAAATCACTCACCCATGTGATTTAGGAGTGCGAGATCTCCTTAGTGTTCCCAATAACGTTTGATAGCTGTAGGCTACATGTATCAGCAGTAATTGTATATATATATATATATATATATATATATATATATATATATATATATATATATATATATATATATATATATATATATATATATATATATATAATCGTAGTGTCACGGTGCCCAGTGTTATTGTGTTATTTACTGTGTGGTGATTGCAAATTTGGGACCTATGTTCTAGGGGTTATTGAGAGCACTGGGGTCATTTGCAACAGTAAATAAGTAAGTGTTGAGCAGTATTCTAATACTTGGAAATTAGAGTACTTGCAGTGTGTGTTGTTGCAAAGGGGTTGTCATTGTTAGTGATTGTTGCTAGAGTTGAGCAATCACCGTGGGTAACTGCAGTTCAGTAAAGTCATTGTGGGGGCAGTGTTCTAGAGGGTTCATGTCCTGTATGTTATTTTACTAGGTTCTGCAGTATTGTCATTGCAACCGGATTGTAACGTAAATCACTGTGATTTGTTAGTGTGATTTGACATTGTCGTGGGTGAACTCGGCTGTAGACGAGTACTTGATATACATATATTCTCCTGTTTATCTGTTAGGAGGACATCGAAGTCCAGTATTCAGTGAGGTGATTGCGAGGCAATTAATATAACGTAACCGAGGGAACGCCCATTGCTTAAGAGAATTTGTTCTTTTACAATATGAGTAACGTAGAATACGCTTGGGTTAATTTACTTTCCTGCAAGCAGCTACGGTAGTCTCAAGGAGCCTAGCCACCAGCCAGATAAGAATTAGAGTATTGTCTGTCGTAATTAACGGTCAGTGGGCCGGGTAATTGACGTGTTTCAGGAAGTCAAGTAATTAATCTCGATCCTTGTTGATCGACTCACACGAAGGCTACATTGTTCCATTAACGTAACGTCGTTATTTATGTCCGGAAGTACCGGCACTTGATTGACTCGTGGGAAGTAACGTCATTTAGAATAACGTAAACGTGGTGCCTAATTACTGTTATTAGCCACCTGAATTGGTCTGAGTATGGAAGGCTCAGACGGAATTCATACCTTAATGTAAATTGCTGAGCCAGTGTGAAAGGTTGCGTATTTAACTGTTTAATTATTGATCTTGAGGATAGTAATTAATTACTCTAAAGGTAATCACGAGTGATTACCGTTCTCTTAGCACTTTGGACATTGTAAATCAGAGTTTACCATCGCTGAGTGATTAGTAACCGATTAACGTAAATTAACGTAACTAGTAAAGAGATTAATCAGCTGTCTTGTAGTACAGGGATTAATGGGATTTTCTCACTGAATGCTCGACGGGTAGAGTGTTGTGTAATTTCCGCGTTACTAGTGACAGTTGTAAGAGTTATTAAATTAACGTAAATGTTATTGTGTTATTAACGTAAATCAATTGTATTGATTGTTGATCGTCCGTGGGACGAAGTGTTAACGTAAAGATTAATTTGAGGAAGGGTGCTGGAGTTGCCAGTGAACCCATTAGTTATTGATGTCATTGAAAGACTACTGATTTGATTGCATTGCAACCGCTATTGCAGGTGTAGACTGCACTGAGGCGTAGAACAGTTAGGAGGTTACTGGAGACGTGTTTCAGAACTCACTGTGTCATTTGTTGTAATTGTGATTATAGATCTGTTAGTTCTTGCTTGCTTGTTGATTCCTCTGTGGGCACGCTTATGTTCGAGTTAGTTCATTATGCAGTCCGAGGGGCTGGTGTCTAGCTGTCATTGATAGTGTCACAGGAAGGATTTCGAGTAACGTCATTGACATTCTTTTGTTTTGTTGTAGTAGTTAGTACTTTATGAATAAACTAAGTTGTTATGGTTACACTGTCTTTTCGTTACACCCCCCATTATTATTGTTATGCAAATGTTTTCACACTCGACTATTGGAGACTTATTTCTGAGCTTTGATCAAATATACGGCACCACACAACAATAAATTATTGTTGTGAGAGCCCAGGACCTACTCGTTAGATTCGCTTCGGCGATTAGCGAAGGTCGACGACCAAGTGGAGGGGATTTCAATTTCATTGGGGTCTCGGCGTTTGCTCGCGCCTAGTCAATTGTTCGTACAGGGTCCCATAGTGAGGAATGAGCTGCTTACTACACTGGTGTGTTAGCTAAGCAAGTCCTTCCTCAGGCGACCTAGTTGAATATCACGACAGGAATAAGGTTAAAGAATAAAGAAAATTCTTAGAAATTTTCCGAGCTCAATTCCTTATACCAAATTTCATTTATTCCAATTACTGACGTAAGTCAGCACAGCGCACTACAAAAACTCTCACACTGAGTACTTTAGGGGTGACGGGACGGAGCCGCTTACACTCCAGAGATAACTACGACGAAGCGCCGCCAACGTAACTAAAAAAATGACTATGACAGGCGAAGCCGACGCTGAGGTCACTAACAATGACAGAGACTGCAACGAAACGTCGTAACAAGCAAAATGCTTTGGTGTAGTCTCCTTTTATACTACTGATGGGTATGGGGTGCACAATAAACTACCGCTCACAGGATGAGTATGGGGTGCACTATAAACTACCGCTCACAGGATGAGTATGGGGTGCACTATAAACTACCGCTCACAGGATGAGTATGGGGTGCACTATAAACTACCGCTCACAGGATGAGTATGGGGGTGCACAATAAACTACCGCTCACAGGATGAGTATGGGGTGCACAAAAAACTATCTCTCACAGGATGAGTATGGGGTGCACAATAAACTACCACTCACAGGATGAGTATGGGGTGCACAATAAACTACCGCTCGCAGGATGGGTATGGGGTGCACTATAAACTATCACTCA
>WNGS01063839.1:5408967-5423952 GCA_020271785.1 Procambarus virginalis | reverse complement strand
GGGTCGAGGGTACGAAACAAGCCGGGTGTGGGGAGGGTTCGGTGAGCGCCATTGTACGAACGATACCGCGGAGGTACCAACCAGCCATCCTACACCCACTGAGCCAGCCACCATAGCGGGGTGCCTGATGTATGGGAATGGTGTGTGTAAGCCGGCAGTATGAATGTAAGTACCTATGTGTGTATTTCTGGTGATTAGTAGTATCTAAAGCTTGAATTCGAGGTCAAGTGTTCCGTTGCATTGTCACGCAGCACCTGTAGGTGAAGTGAAGTGTGGACGAGGAGATAATCACCCTTGTTGTCATCTCGTCAGTCCTGAGGGACGTACGTCTTGTGAGCACAGACGTACACAGAGTGTGTGTGTGTGTGTGGGTACACACGGGAACAGAGTATATACATAGATTAGCCAAGGACTGAGAGGATGTCCATGTAATAATTATATTATTCCATTGTGGTAATATATTCATTGATCGTCCGTGGGGACGGAGTGATATCATTTCATGTGTAGTCTTGCAGGTGTGGAATTTCAACACTGAGCGCTCAGGTATGTGGTAACGTCAGTGATTCCTGGCAATGATTATTGTGGAGTGGCCCACAGTGTGGTTTTAATAATTTGTATTGTTCCCAGGGGCGTGAGAAGTGGATTATATATTACATATTGTGGTTGCAGTATTAACGTAATTTTGGTAGATTTGGTGAGTGACGAGGCTGTCGGGAGTGACAGCCCTCGCTCTGTCGAGTAACGTAAAACTCGGGAGTGTTATTCGGCATGCGTGATCGATAAATCACTCACCCATGTGATTTAGGAGTGCGAGTCCTTAGTGTTCCCAAACGTTTGATAGCTGTAGGCGTACATGTATCAGCAGTCATTGTAATTATATATATCTATATATATCTATATATATATAATATATATATATATATGTATATATATATATATAATAATAATATATAATATATATATATATATATATATATAATCGTAGTGTCACGGTGCCCAGTGTTATTGTGTTATTTACTGTGTGGTGATTGCAAATTTGGGACCTATGTTCTAGGGGTTATTGAGAGCACTGGGGTCATTTGCAACAGTAAATAAGTAAGTGTTGAGCAGTATTCTAATACTTGGAAATTAGAGTACTTGCAGTGTGTGTTGTTGCAAAGGGGTGTCATTGTTAGTGATTGTTGCTAGAGTTGAGCAATCACCGTGGGTAACTGCAGTTCAGTAAAGTCATTGTGGGGGCAGTGTTCTAGAGGGTTCATGTCCTGTATGTTATTTTACTAGGTTCTGCAGTATTGTCATTGCAACCGGATTGTAACGTAAATCACTGTGATTTGTTAGTGTGATTTGACATTGTCGTGGGTGAACTCGGCTGTAGACGAGTACTTGGATATACATATATTCTCCTGTTTATCTGGTAGGACATCGAAGTCCAGTATTCAGTGAGGTGATTGCGAGGCAATTAATATAACGTAACCGAGGGAACGCCCATTGCTTAAGAGAATTTGTTTTTTACAATATGAGTAACGTAGAATACGCTTGGGTTAATTACTTTCCTGCAAGCAGCTACGGTAGTCTCAAGGAGCCTAGCCACCAGCCAGATAAGAATTAGAGTATTGTCTGTCGTAATTAACGGTCAGTGGGCCGGGTAATTGACGTGTTTCAGGAAGTCAAAGTAATTAATCTCGATCCTTGTTGATCGACTCACACGAAGGCTACATTGTTCCATTAACGTAACGTCGTTATTTATGTCCGGAAGTACCGTCACTTGATTGACTCGTGGGAAGAGTAACGTCATTTAGAATAACGTAAACGTGGTGCCTAATACTGTTATTAGCCACCTGAATTGGTCTGTGTATGGAAGGCTCAGACGGAATTCATACCTTAATGTAAATTGCTGAGCCAGTGTGAAAGGTTGCGTATTTAACTGTTTAATTATTGATCTTGAGGATAGTAATTAATTACTCTAAAGGTAATCACGAGTGATTACCGTTCTCTTAGCACTTTGGACATTGTAAATCAGAGTTTACCATCGCTGAGTGATAGTAACCGATTAACGTAAATTAACGTAACTAGTAAAGAGATTAATCAGCTGTCTTGTAGTACAGGGATTAATGGGATTTTCTCACTGAATGCTCGACGGGTAGAGTGTTGTGTAATTTCCGCGTTACTAGTGACAGTTGTAAGAGTTATTAAATTAACGTAAATGTTATTGTGTTATTAACGTAAATCAATTGTATTGATTGTTGATCGTCCGTGGGACGAAGTGTTAACGTAAAGATTAATTTGAGGAAGGGTGCTGGAGTTGCCAGTGAACCCATTAGTTATTGATGTCATTGAAAGACTACTGATTTGATTGCATTGCAACCGCTATTGCAGGTGTAGACTGCACTGAGGCGTAGAACAGTTAGGAGGTTACTGGAGACGTGTTTCAGAACTCACTGTGTCATTTGTTGTAATTGTGATTATAGATCTGTTAGTTCTTGCTTGCTTGTTGATTCCTCTGTGGCACGCTTATGTTCGAGTTAGTTCATTATGCAGTCCGAGGGGCTGGTGTCTAGCTGTCATTGATAGTGTCACAGGAAGGATTTCGAGTAACGTCATTGACATTCTTTTTGTTTTGTTGTAGTAGTTAGTACTTTATTGAATAAACTAAGTTGTTATGGTTAACACTGTCTTTTCGTTACCCCCCACACATTATTATTGTTATGCAAATGTTCTTCACACTCGACTATTGGAGACTTATTTCTGAGCTTTGGATCAAATATACGGCACCACACAACAATAAATTATTGTTGTGAGAGCCCAGGACCTACTCGTTAGATTCGCTTCGGCGATTAGCGAAGGTCGGCGACCAAGTGGAGGGGATTTCAATTTCATTGGGGTCTCGGCGTTTGCTCGCGCCTAGTCAATTGTTCGTACAGGGTCCCATAGTGAGGAATGAGCTGCTTACTACACTGGTGTGTTAGCTAAGCAAGTCCTTCCTCAGGCGACCTAGTTGAATATCACGACAGGAATAAAGGTTAAAGAATAAAGAAAATTCTTAGAAATTTTCCGAGCTCAATTCCTTATACCAAATTTCATTTATTCCAATGTACTGACGTAAGTCAGCACAGCGCACTACAAAAACTCTCACACTGAGTACTTTAGGGGTGACGGGACGGAGCCGCTTACACTCCAGGAGTAACTACGACGAAGCGCCGCCAACGTAACTAAAAAAATGACTATGACAGGCGAAGCGACGCTGAGGTCACTAACAATGACAGAGACTGCAACGAAACGTCGTAACAAGCAAAATGCTTTGGTGTAGTCTCCTTTTATACTACTGATGGGTATGGGGTGCACAATAAACTACCGCTCACAGGATGAGTATGGGGTGCACTATAAACTACCGCTCACAGGATGAGTATGGGGTGCACTATAAACTACCGCTCACAGGATGAGTATGGGGTGCACTATAAACTACCGCTCACAGGATGAGTATGGGGTGCACAATAAACTACCGCTCACAGGATGAGTATGGGGTGCACAAAAAACTACCGCTCACAGGATGAGTATGGGGTGCACAATAAACTACCGCTCACAGGATGAGTATGGGGTGCACAAAAAACTACCGCTCACAGGATGAGTATGGGGTGCACAATAAACTACCACTCACAGGATGAGTATGGGGTGCACAATAAACTACCGCTCACAGGATGGGTATGGGGTGCACAATAAACTATCACTCACAGGATGAGTATGGGGTGCACAATAAACTACCGCTCACAGGATGAGTATGGGGTGCACAATAAACTACCGCTCACAGGATGAGTATGGGTGCACAATAAACTACCGCTCACAGGATGAGTATGGGGTGCACAATAAACTACCGATCACAGGATGAGTATGGGGTGCACAATGAACTACCACTCACAGGATGAGTATGGGGTGCACTATAAACTACCGCTCACAGGATGAGTATGGGGTGCACTATAAACTACCGCTCACAGGATGAGTATGGGGTGCACAATAAACTACCGCTCACAGGATGAGTATGGGGTGCACAATAAACTACCGCTCACAGGATGAGTATGGGGTGCACAATAAACTACCGCTCACAGGATGAGTATGGGGTGCACAATAAACTACCGCTCACAGGATGAGTATGGGGTGCACAAAAAACTATCGCTCACAGGATGAGTATGGGGTGCACAATAAACTACCACTCACAGGATGAGTATGGGGTGCACAATAAACTACCGCTCGCAGGATGGGTATGGGGTGCACTATAAACTATCACTCACAGGATGAGTATGGGGTGCACAATAAACTACCGCTCACAGGATGAGTATGGGGTGCACAATAAACTACCGCTCACAGGATGAGTATGGGGTGCACAATAAACTACCGCTCACAGGATGAGTATGGGGTGCACAATAAACTACCGCTCACAGGATGAGTATGGGTGCACAATAAACTACCGCTCACAGGATGAGTATGGGGTGCACAATAAACTATCACTCACAGGATGAGTATGGGGTGCACTATAAACTACCGCTCACAGGATGAGTATGGGGTGCACAATAAACTACCGCTCACAGGATGAGTATGGGGTGCACAATAAACTACCGCTCACAGGATGAGTATGGGGTGCACAATAAACTACCGCTCACAGGATGAGTATGGGGTGCACAATAAACTACCGCTCACAGGATGAGTATGGGGTGCACAATAAACTACCGCTCACAGGATGAGTATGGGGTGCACAATAAACTACCGCTCACAGGATGAGTATGGGGTGCACAATAAACTACCGCTCACAGGATGAGTATGGGGTGCACAATAAACTACCGCTCACAGGATGAGTATGGGATGCACAATAAACTACCGCTCACAGGATGAGTATGGGGTGCACAATAAACTACCGCTCACAGGATGAGTATGGGGTGCACAATAAACTACCGCGTACAAAATGGGTGTGAGGTGCACTAACGCCCTCAGGATGGGTGTCGGGTCCACAAACCTGTGTCAGCAGGGCAAATGGGGGGGGGGGTTACCTTTGACCAGCTTCCTGTCCTCTTCGAGGCCACTAAAGTGCTAGTGATATTCAGGTAAATTCAGATAAATGCTCTCAGAATGAGTATGAGGTCGTCCACTTCTGCTCACAAAATATTAGATTAATGAACATAATTTAATTTAATTATCAAAAGAAGGCACCAAGCTGGGAAGTCTATGTAGCACCATCAAATGCGCGGGATATTCATAGGGCGCTAAATATCACTATGGATGCCGATATGAGAACAAAAGCGCATTAGGAGAACAATATCGAAGGTATCTGAATCACCAAGAATTCTATGGAGGGAGAAGTGACCGTATAGGACAGTCGGGAACCAAGACACACACACACACATCCTGGAAGTCTGGACATTCAACAAGGATGCCTGGTTGGTTGGTTGATACCTGGTTGATGGGGTTCTGGGAGTTCTTCAACTCCCCAAGCCCGGCCCGAGGCCAGACTTGACTTGTGAGAGTTTAGTCCACCAGGCTGTTGCTTGGGGCGGCCCGCAGGCCCACATACCCACCACAACCCGGTTGGTCCGGCACTCCTTGAAGGAAACAATCTAGTTTCCTCTTGAAGATGTCCACGGTTGTCCCTGTAATATTTCTGACGCTCGCTGGTAGGACGTTGACCAACCGTGGACCTCTGATATTCATACAATGTTCTCTGATTGTGCCCATGGTACCTCTGCTCTTCACTGGTTCTATTCTGCATTTTCTTCCATGTCATTCACTCCAGTACGTTGTTATTTTACTGTGCAGATTTGGGACCTGTCCCTCCAGTATTTTCCATGTGTATATTATTTGGTATCTCTCTCGTCTCCTTTCTAGTGAGTACATTTGGAGAGCTCTGAGACGATCCCAATAATTTAGGTGCTTTTTCTCGTCTATGCGTGCCGTATATGTTCTCTGTATTCCCTCAATTTCAGCAATCTCTCCTGCTCTGAAGGGGGAAGTGAGTACTGAGCAGTACTCAAGACGGGACAACACAAGTGATTTGAAGAGTACAACCATTGTGATGGGATCTCTGGACTTGAAAGTTCTCGTAATCCATCCTATCATTTTTCTGGCTGACGCAATACTTGCTTGGTTATGCTCCCTAAACGTTAGGTGGTCGGACATAATTATTCCCAAATCCTTGACATGCTGTTTTCCTACTATGGGCAGATTCGATTGTGTTTTGTACCCTGTATTATGTTTCAGATCCTCATTTTTGCCGTATCTGAGTACCTGGAATTTATCCTGTCCTACGACATAAGCAAGAGTGAGGGAGTTGTAACGACTGTACAAGGTAGCGAAGACAGTAGTGATCACGGCGATCAAGAATATGCACGACCGTAAGAGGGAGAATGCAGTTTGGATAATCAGGACCAGGGCGGCGCTCCATTAAGTGCCCGTGAGTTAAACGTGTATCGCCAATACATAACCTCGCCAGAGCCATTTCCCAGTGTCGGTTACGGTGGTAGGAGGAAGGCCATGGGACACACAACTCTTAAGAGTACGCAGTTTATTACCAGTAACAGAAGACCAACGACCCTGCCAACAGGCAAGGATTGAGGAATTAATAACTGGGTAAAAATCGAAATAGGGGAACAACTTTACGAGAGATGGTACAAGTGCGGATAGCCTCCTTAGCGGCAGCGTTCACACGTTCATTTAAGGACATGCCAATATGGCTGGGAACCCATCAAAATTCCACTGTCTTAAATCTACTGGAGATAAGAAACAGTCAATGTTGAATTTCGACTACTACAGGATGGACTGGATTAAGGGACTCCAGAGCCATGAGGGCACTGTGAGAGTCAACTACAACAACAAAGGAGGAGTGACAATGAGAAAGCAGTTATCGAGGAGCATACAAAATAGCATAAAGTTCTGCAGTGATGATGCTAGTCTCTGGAGGCAGGTGACACATATAGGTGTGGTCAGGAAAAATAACAGAGTAGTCTACACTGTCTGCAGACTTAGACCCATCGGTGAAGACAGAAATGGAGCGAGAGTGTGAAGAAAAGTGTTCAAGGAAAAGGCATTTCAGAACTGTAGGAGGGGTAAAAGAATTAGTCACGTGGATCAAAGTGTTACAAAACTCGAGAAGGGGGACCCTTCACGGGGGCAAGGACAGAACGACACGAGGAGAAATATTGGAAATGCGAACCAAAAGAGAATCTTGTAAGCGAGACAACCATACAGAAAGAGGCAAGTGGTGAAGGGGAACAGGGACCACAGAAAGGGTAAAGGTCAAAGTACGACAAAAGCAAGAGTGAGGGAGTTGTAACGACCGTAGAAGGTAGCAAAGACAGTAGAGATCACGGCGGTCCTGTAGAGACAGGACGCTAGTTTCAACATACAGGGTTAGGGTAGGAGTTGAACGAAAAGCACTAGAGCTGAGGCACAACCTAGTATGGTGCAGAGCATCCAGACGGTGAAGAGTAGAAGCAGACGAGTAAGCAGGGCAACCATAATCGAGTTTAGACAGTACGAGAGAGGAATGTAAAGAGAGAAGCGTGCGCCTATCCACTCCCCAAGAATTATGGGACAAGACCTTAAATAAGTTAAGGGCCTTAGAGCAGTCAACTCGGAAGTAAGAGATAAAGGGCGACCAAGACAAACGGGTGTCAAAGATTAACCCCAAAAGCTTAGTACAATCTTTGTACACAAGGAGATCCCCATAAAGCGACAAAGGGGGGAGGGGCGAAGAACGACGTGTTCCTAGTAAAAGTCATAGCACAAGTTTTAGTTGTAGAGAACTTGAAGCCATGATTGGTGGCCCAAGATGACACGACATCAATCGCAAGTTGAAGCCGTCGTTGAAGGAAAGGCGAGTCATCACCTCGACAGCAGAGAGTACGATCGTCGACATAAAGCGCTGGGAATATTCCAGAGAGAAGGGAGGACAGAAGGCCATTGAAGGTAACCAGGAAAAGAGTAGTGATCAGAACACTACCTTGGGGCACACCTTTGTATTGCCGAAAAGAGGTAGAGAGAGCGATACCAAGCCTCAGTCTAAACAAACGACTAGAGAGGAAGCTTTGGAGGAAGAGAGGGGAGATTACCACGAAGGCTAAAAGAAAGGAGTTGGGACAGAATATAGTATCTCCAGGTGGTGTCGTATGCCTTTTCCAGGTCAAAATGGACAGCAACAACGGAGGTCTTTGCAGCAAAAGCAGTACGAATACAACCTACAAGTTCACCAAGACGTCAGTAATACTGTGCCACTTGCCAAAGCCAAATTGAGAAGGGGAGAGGTGGTAATTGTGTTCTAAGAACCACATCATACGGACATTGACCATACGTTCAAAGAGTTTGCAGACATAACTCGTGAAGGCAATGGAGCGGAAGTCTTTAGGGGATGTCCCTAGAGACCCTGGTTTCTGAATAAGAAAAGAAACTGCCTCGAACCAGTCCTCAGGGACTGACAACGACTCCCAGATATGTTTATACAGATTCAGTAAATTCTGAAACGCGCATGGAGGGAAATGACGAAGCATCTCATAATGAATGTCATCTGAGCCCGCTGCCGTAGAAACGCAGAGGGCCAGGGCAGACTGAAGTTCGAAGAGAGAGAGAAGCGATCGTTATAGGGAAGCCGGAGATGAGTGCGAAAATCTAAGGAATAAGATTAAAAATGGGCTTACGAATAAGGAAAGATGGAGGAAGATGGGAACCCAGAGCTTTCAGTCGAAAAGTGGGAACCCTGTTCGGTCGTGACCATCACTGGATCCGCCACATGAGTACCATGAAGGTGAAGGACTGGCGAGACATCTGGAATAAACTTACCTGTTATCTTGCAGATTTTCTTCAAGATCTGGGTAGAGAAGTTTTGAACGTAATGGTGGATACATAAGAGTTCCGAAGAGGATATCAGTACGAATCAAAAGAGCAGCAGAATTATGGGCCCCAGACAAAGGTGGAGGGTGGGGGGGGGGGGAGGAGGGAGAGAGAAAGAAATACAGCGAAGTGACCAGGACGAGCACCAAGCGCATCGGCTCCTGGAGACAGACACAAAGTGGTGGAAAACTGTGTTATCAGAAGGTGGAGTTCATTGACGTTGGCATAAAATCCACGAATATTCCATTGAAGAATATACATTGTCAAAAATAGAGAGAACAGAAACAGAGAAAAGGAAGAAGAAACAAAAGCAAAGAGAACACAGTATACTAGGTAGGATAAGGATCAGGATCAGTGAAATCGGGTTAGGGGGGTCATAGGTAAATCTAGCAAGGACGATGGAGTCAAGGGAGTGGGAGGACGGACCAGAGGCAGAGACGGAGAGAGTCCGGACCGGGAGGGGGATTGGAGAGGAGTGGTCAATTGTTTTTCTTTTTAATTATCAGGGGAAAGCACCAAGCCATTACGACTTTATAGCACTTAGAAGGGGTCAGGATAAGGATTTTAGGATGGGATGGGGGTGGGGGGAGGAATGGTGCCCAACCACTTGGACGGTCGGGAATTGAAAGCCGACCTGAATGAAGCGAGACCATCACTCTACCATCCACCGAAGTGGCTAGAGGGGGGGCGGTCAAGGGAATCAAAAGAGGGAGGGGGGGGGGGGGCAGAAACAGGGGAGCACACCTTATCAAGGGCAGTAACCGAGAAAGAATCAAGGACCAAGGGAACCCCCATAGCTGGGACAGGGGGCTCGACCACCGAAAAGGGAGGGGATACAGGGATAGAATCGTAGTCGGAAGGCGGGAAAAAAAAAGTGATGCCTTCTTACCTGCTGGGGAGGAAAAAGGAGAGGAGTCAGACTTACGTTTCTTACTTAAAGAGACAGGAGACAGCCTCCATAGTCTCAACAGGAGAAGGAGAACGGGAGCGAGCAACATGAAGAGTTGTGGAGGATGATGGACAACAGCCTGGACAGAGAGACGGCATAGAGGCCAAAAGACAGAGGGGGAGGGCTGGGAAGAACGANCCACAGGGACATCACCTCCACCCCACCTGGCCAGATATGTCTAGTTATACACCACAGGGACATCACCTCCACCCCACCTGGCCAGATATGTCTAGTTATACACCACAGGGACATCACCTCCACCCCACCTGCCAGATATGTCTAGTTATACACCACAGGAAATCACCTCCACCCCACCTGGCCAGATATGTCTAGTTATACACCACAGGAACATCACCTCCACCCCACCTGGCCAGATATGTCTAGTTATACACACAGGGAACATCACCTCCACCCCACCTGGCCAGATATGTCTAGTTATACACCACAGGGACATCACCTCCACCCCACCTGGCCAGATATGTCTAGTTATACACCACAAGGGACATCACCTCCACCCCACTGGCCAGATATGTCTAGTTATACACCACAGGGACATCACCTCCACCCCACCTGGCCAGATATGTCTAGTTATACACCACAGGGACATCACCTCCACCCCACCTGGCCAGATGTCTAGTTATACACCACAGGAAACATCACCTCCACCCCACCTGGCCAGATATGTCTAGTTATACACCACAGGGACATCACCTCCACCCCTGGCCAGATATGTCTATATACACCACAGGGACATCACCTCCACCCCACCTGGCCAGATATGTCTAGTTATACACCACAGGAACATCACCTCCACCCCCACCTGGCCAGATATGTCTAGTTATACACCACAGGAACATCACCTCCACCCCACCTGGCCAGATATGTCTAGTTATACACCACAGGGACATCACCTCCACCCCACCTGGCCAGATATGTTAGTTATACACCACAGGGACATCACCTCCACCCCACCTGGCCAGATATGTTCTAGTTATACACACAGGGACATCACCTCCACCCACCTGGCCAGATATGTCTAGTTATACACACAGGGACATCACCTCACACCCCACCTGGCCAGATATGTCTAGTTATACACCACAGGGACATCACCTCCACCCCACCTGGCCAGATATGTCTAGTTATACACCACAGGGACATCACCTCCACCCCACCTGGCCAGATATGTCTAGTTATACACCACAGGGACATCACCTCCACCCCACCTGGCCAGATATGTCTAGTTATACACCACAGGGACATCACTCCCCCCACCTGGCCAGATATGTCTAGTTATACACCACAGGGACATCACCTCCACCCACCTGGCCAGATATGTCTAGTTATACACCACAGGGACATCACCTCCACCCACTGGCCAGAATATGTCTAGTTATACACCACAGGGACATCACCTCCACCCCACCTGGCCAGATATGTCTAGTTATACACCACAGGGACATCACCTCCACCCCACCTGGCCAGATATGTCTAGTTATACACCACAGGGACATCACCTCCCCCCACCTGGCCAGATATGTCTAGTTATACACCACAGGGAACATCACCTCCACCCCACCTGGCCAGATATGTCTAGTTATACACCACAGGGACATCACCTCCACCCCACCTGGCCAGATATGTCTAGTTATACACACAGGAACATCACCTCCACCCCACCTGGCCAGATATGTCTAGTTATACACCACAGGGACATCACCTCCACCCCACCTGGCCAGATATGTCTAGTACACCACAGGAACATCACCTCCACCCCACCTGGCCAGATATGTCTAGTTATACACCACAGGAACATCACCTCCACCCCCACTGGCCAGATATGTCTAGTTATACACCACAGGGACATCACCTCACACCCCACCTGGCCAGATATGTCTAGTTATACACCACAGGGACATCACCTCACACCCCACCTGGCCAGATGTCTAGTTATACACCACAGGGACATCACCTCCACCCCACCTGGCCAGATATGTCTAGTTATACACACAGGGACATCACCTCCACCCCACCTGGCCAGATATGTCTAGTTATACACCACAGGGACATCACCTCCACCCCACCTGGCCAGATATGTCTAGTTATACACCACAGGGACATCACCTCCACCCCACCTGGCCAGATATGTCTAGTTATACACCACAGGAACATCACCTCCACCCCACCTGGCCAGATATGTCTAGTTATACACCACAGGGACATCACCTCCACCCCACCTGGCCAGATATGTCTAGTTATACACCACAGGAAACATCCCCCCCCACCACCTCAACCCCACCTGGCCAGATATGTCTAGTTATACACCACAGGGACATCACCTCCCCCCACCTGGCCAGATATGTCTAGTTATACACCACAGGGACATCACCTCCACCCCACCTGGCCAGATATGTCTAGTTATACACCACAGGGACATCACTCCACCCCCACCTGGCCAGATATGTCTAGTTATACACCACAGGACATCACCTCCACCCCACCTGGCCAGATATGTCTAGTTATACACCACAGGGACATCACCTCCACCCCACCTGGCCAGATATGTCTAGTTATACACCACAGGACATCACCTCCACCCACCTGGCCAGATATGTCTAGTTATACACCACAGGGACATCACCTCCACCCACCTGGCCAGATATGTCTAGTTATACACCACAGGGACATCACCTCCACCCCACCTGGCCAGATATGTCTAGTTATACACCACAGGAACATCACCTCCACCCCACCTGGCCAGATATGTCTAGTTATACCACAGGACATCACCTCCACCCCACCTGGCCAGATATGTCTAGTTATACACCACAGGGACATCACCTCCACCCCACCTGGCCAGATATGTCTAGTTATACACCACAGGGACATCACCTCCACCCCACCTGGCCAGATATGTCTAGTTATACACCACAGGGACATCACCTCCACCCCACCTGGCCAGATATGTCTAGTTATACACCACAGGAACATCACCTCCACCCACCTGGCCAGATATGTCTAGTTATACACCACAGGGACATCACCTCCACCCCACCTGGCCAGATATGTCTAGTTATACACCACAGGGACATCACCTCCACCCCACCTGGCCAGATATGTCTAGTTATACACCACAGGGACATCACCTCCACCCCACCTGGCCAGATATGTCTAGTTATACACCACAGGGACATCACCTCCACCCCACCTGGCCAGATATGTCTAGTTATACACCACAGGGACATCACCTCCACCCCACCTGGCAGATATGTCTAGTTATACACCACAGGGACATCACCTCCACCCCACCTGGCCAGATATGTCTAGTTATACACCACAGGGACATCACCTCCACCCCACCTGGCCAGATATGTCTAGTTATACACCACAGGGACATCACCTCCACCCCACCTGGCCAGATATGTCTAGTTATACACCACAGGGACATCACCTCCACCCCACCTGGCCAGATATGTCTAGTTATACACCACAGGGACATCACCTCCACCCCACCTGGCCAGATATGTCTAGTTATACACCACAGGGACATCACCTCCACCCCACCTGGCCAGATATGTCTAGTTATACACCACAGGACATCACCTCCACCACCTGGCCAGATATGTCTAGTTATACACCACAGGGACATCACCTCCACCCCACCTGGCCAGATATGTCTAGTTATACACCACAGGGACATCACCTCCCCCCACCTGGCCAGATATGTCTAGTTATACACCACAGGAACATCACCTCCACCCCACCTGGCCAGATATGTCTAGTTATACACCACAGGGACATCACCTCCACCCCACCTGGCCAGATATGTCTAGTTATACACCACAGGGACATCACCTCCACCCCACCTGGCAGATATGTCTAGTTATACACACAGGACATCACCTCCACCCCACCTGGCCAGATATGTCTAGTTATACACCACAGGGACATCACCTCCACCCCACTGGCCAGATATGTCTAGTTATACACCACAGGGACATCACCTCCACCCCACCTGGCCAGATATGTCTAGTTATACACCACAGGGACATCACCTCCACCCACCTGGCCAGATATGTCTAGTTATACACCACAGGGACATCACCTCCACCCCACCTGGCCAGATATGTCTAGTTATACACCACAGGGACATCACCTCCACCCCACCTGGCCAGATATGTCTAGTTATACACCACAGGGACATCACCTCCACCCCACCTGGCCAGATATGTCTAGTTATACACCACAGGGACATCACCTCCACCCCACTGGCCAGATATGTCTAGTTATACACCACAGGGACATCACCTCACCCCACCTGGCCAGATATGTCTAGTTATACACCACAGGAACATCACCTCCACCCCACCTGGCCAGATATGTCTAGTTATACACCACAGGAACATCACCTCCACCCCACCTGGCCAGATATGTCTAGTTATACACCACAGGGACATCACCTCACACCCCACCTGGCCAGATATGTCTAGTTATACACCACAGGGACATCACCTCCACCCACCTGGCCAGATATGTCTAGTTATACACCACAGGGACATCACCTCCACCCCACCTGGCCAGATATGTCTAGTTATACACCACAGGGACATCACCTCCACCCCACCTGGCCAGATATGTCTAGTTATACACCACAGGGACATCACCTCCACCCCACCTGGCCAGATATGTCTAGTTATACACCACAGGGACATCACCTCCACCCCACCTGGCCAGATATGTCTAGTTATACACACAGGAACATCACCTCCACCCCACCTGGCCAGATATGTCTAGTTATACACCACAGGGACATCACCTCCACCCCACCTGGCCAGATATGTCTAGTTATACACCACAGGGACATCACCTCCACCCACCTGGCCAGATATGTCTAGTTATACACCACAGGACATCACCTCCACCCCACCTGGCCAGATAGTCTAGTTATACAACACAGGGACATCACCTCCACCCCACCTGGCCAGATATGTCTAGTTATACACCACAGGGACATCACCTCCACCCCACCTGGCCAGATATGTCTAGTATACACCACAGGGACATCACCTCCACCCCACCTGGCCAGATATGTGTAGTTATACACCACAGGGACATCACCTCCACCCCACTGGCCAGATATGTCTAGTTATACACCACAGGGACATCACCTC
>WNGS01063839.1:5340224-5389610 GCA_020271785.1 Procambarus virginalis | reverse complement strand
ACATCACCTCCACCCCACCTGGCCAGATATGTCTAGTTATACACCACAGGGACATCACCTCCACCCCACCTGGCCAGATATGTCTAGTTATACACCACAGGGACCACCTCACACCCCACCTGGCCAGATATGTCTAGTTATACACCACAAGGACATCACCTCCACCCCACCTGGCCAGATATGTCTAGTATACACCACAGGGACATCACCTCCACCCCACCTGGCCAGATTGTCTAGTTATACACCACAGGAACATCACCTCCACCCCACCTGGCCAGATATGTCTAGTTATACACCACAGGAACATCACCTCCACCCCACCTGGCCAGATATGTCTAGTTATACACCACAGGAACATCACCTCCACCCCACCTGGCCAGATATGTCTAGTTATACACCACAGGGACATCACCTCCACCCCACCTGGCCAGATATGTCTAGTTATACACCACAGGGACATCACCTCACACCCCACCTGGCCAGATATGTCTAGTATACACACCACAGGGACATCACCTCCACCCCACCTGGCCAGATATGTCTAGTTATACACCACAGGAACATCACCTCCACCCCCCTGGCCAGATATGTCTAGTTATACACCACAGGGACATCACCTCCACCCCACCTGGCAGATATGTCTAGTTATACACCACAGGGACATCACCTCCACCCCACCAGGCCAGATATGTCTAGTTATACACCACAGGGACATCACCTCCACCCCACCTGGCCAGATATGTCTAGTTATACACCACAGGAACATCACCTCCACCCACCTGGCCAGATATGTCTAGTTATACACCAAAGGGACATTACCTCCACCCCACCTGGCCAGATATGTCTAGTTATACACCACAGGAACATCACCTCCACCCCACCTGGCCAGATATGTCTACTTATACACCACAGGGACATCACCTCCACCCCACCTGGCCAGATATGTCTAGTTATACACCACAGGGACATCACCTCACACCCCACCTGGCCAGATATGTCTAGTTATACACCACAGGGACATCACCTCACACCCCACCTGGCCAGATATGTCTAGTTATACACCACAGGAACATCACCTCCACCCCACCTGGCCAGATATGTCTAGTTATACACCACAGGGACATCACCTCCACCCCACCTGGCCAGATATGTCTAGTTATACACCACAGGGACATCACCTCCACCCCACCTGGCCAGATATGTCTAGTTATACACCACAGGAACATCACCTCCACCCACCTGGCCAGATATGTCTAGTTATACACCACAGGAACATCACCTCCACCCCACCTGGCCAGATATGTCTAGTTATACACCACAGGGACATCACCTCCACCCCACCTGGCCAGATACGTCTAGTTATACACCACAGGGACATTACCTCCACCCCACCTGGCCAGATATGTCTAGTTATACACCACAGGAACATCACCTCCATCCCACCTGGCCAGATATGTCTAGTTATACACCACAGGGACATCACCTCACACCCCACCTAGCCAGATATGTCTAGTTATACACCACAGGGACATCACCTCCACCCCACCTGGCCAGATATGTCTAGTTATACACCACAGGGACATCACCTCCACCCCACCTGGCCAGATATGTCTAGTTATACACCACAGGGACATCACCTCCACCCTACCTGGCCAGATATGTCTAGTTATACACCACAGAGACATCACCTCCACCCCACCTGGCCAGATATGTCTAGTTATACACCACAGGAACATCACCTCCACCCCACCTGGCCAGATATGTCTAGTTATACACCACAGGGACATCACCTCCACCCCACCTGGCCAGATACGTCTAGTTATACACCACAGGAACATCACCTCCACCCCACCAGGCCAGATATGTCTAGTTATACACCACAGGAACATCACCTCCACCCCACCTGGCCAGATATGTCTAGTTATACACCACAGGGACATCACCTCCACCCCACCTGGCCAGATATGTCTAGTTATACACCACAGGGACATCACCTCCACCCCACCTGGCCAGATATGTGTAGTTATACACCACAGGGACATCACCTCCACCCCACCTGGCCAGATATGTCTAGTTATACACCACAGGGACATCACCTCACCTCTCACCTTCTCCCTCGCTCTACTTACGTAACGCAGTAGCAGGCGTGAGCTTCACTTCCTGGGGCCCCAATCATTACTCTTCTTGACACATCAGCGTGTATACATACGGACACACGTGTCTTCTACAAATTGCCTTCTAGATAGTACCACTTGCTTACTCCCCTTGATGGTAAAAAGTGTTTCTTCACATATCTGTGACTTATAACGTGTCTGGCTTTCCCGTCATTACGTCTTCTTAAAGTGCTGCTGAACATCCTCTTTATATTTCATCGATAGTCATGAGTATTTTACATGCCTTGGTCATGTCTCCTTCCATGCAGCGTCGTTATATACAGTGCCCTCTGTCTCTCTGTGGAGTTGTCCCTTTCAATTATGGGACTAATTTTGTAGCAAACCTCAGTGTTTTCTGTCTTCGTATTGTGGGTTTGTAGGTGGTAGGTGCGTGCTGGTTGTGCACACTTGTGCACTGGTCACACATGTGCCATGTTGATGTTATTGTTGTGAGACGTTCATCACAGGATTGTTGAAGGTTGTCCTAAGGTTGTCCTAAGATTGTCCTAAGGTTGTCCTAAGATTGTCCTAAGGTTGTCCTAAGGTTGTCCTAAGATTGTCCTAAGATTGTCCTAAGATTGTCCTAAGGTTGTCCTAAGATTGTCCTAAGGTTGTCCTAAGGTTGTCCTAAGATTGTCCTAAGGTTGTCCTAAGGTTGTCCTAAGATTGTCCTAAGGTTGTCCTAAGGTTGTCCTAAGATTGTCCTAAGGTTGTCCTAAGATTGTCCTAAGGTTGTCCTAAGGTTGTCCTAAGATTGTCCTAAGGTTGTCCTAAGGTTGTCCTAAGATTGTCCTAAGATTGTCCTAAGGTTGTCCTAAGATTGTCCTAAGGTTGTCCTAAGGTTGTCCTAAGATTGTCCTAAGGTTGTCCTAAGGTTGTCCTAAGATTGTCCTAAGGTTGTCCTAAGATTGTCCTAAGGTTGTCCTAAGGTTGTCCTAAGATTGTCCTAAGGTTGTCCTATGGTTGTCCTAAGATTGTCCTAAGATTGTCCTAAGGTTGTCCTAAGATTGTCCTAAGGTTGTCCTAAGATTGTCCTAAGGTTGTCCTAAGGTTGTCCTAAGGTTGTCCTAAGGTTGTCCTAAGGTTGTCCTATGGTTGTCCTAAGATTGTCCTAAGGTTGTCCTATGGTTGTCCTAAGATTGTCCTAAGATTGTCCTAAGATTGTCCTAAGATTGTCCTAAGGTTGTCCTAAGATTGTCCTAAGGTTGTCCTAAGATTGTCCTAAGGTTGTCCTAAGGTTGTCCTAAGATTGTCCTAAGGTTGTCCTAAGGTTGTCCTAAGATTGTCCTAAGGTTGTCCTAAGGTTGTCCTAAGGTTGTGCTAATGTTGTCCTAAGATTGTCCTAAGGTTGTCCTAAGGTTGTCCTAAGATTGTCCTAAGGTTGTCCTAAGGTTGTCCTAAGATTGTCCTAAGGTTGTCCTAAGATTGTCCTAAGGTTGTCCTAAGGTTGTCCTAAGATTGTCCTAAGGTTGTCCTAAGGTTGTCCTAAGATTGTCCTAAGGTTGTCCTAAGGTTGTCCTAAGATTGTCCTAAGGTTGTCCTAAGGTTGTCCTAAGATTGTCCTAAGGTTGTCCTAAGGTTGTCCTAAGATTGTCCTAAGGTTGTCCTAAGGTTGTCCTAAGATTGTCCTAAGGTTGTCCTAAGATTGTCCTAAGGTTGTCCTAAGGTTGTCCTAAGATTGTCCTAAGGTTGTCCTAAGGTTGTCCTAAGATTTCCTAAGGTTGTCTTAAGGTTGTCTTAAGATTGTCCTAAGGTTGTCCTAAAGTTAGCCAAGATATACTCCGGTTATTCTCCTATTACGTTCTTCAGGAGAATCATTCGCTGTTACGTATACTCCCGCTTTCGTTTCTGAAGATGACCCCTGGTCACCGTCTCCCTGTCTGTAATGATCCTCTCACTGCCTTTTCATGACCCTATCTTACTTCCTTCCCACCAAACACACACCGAAACTACGACGTTGGTACAACGTTCGAACAAGCTTTAACACTTCCTAACCAGTTATAACAACCAATATAGCAAGTTGTAACAACGTTCTAATACGTCATTAACACGTTAAGCCAAGATGTAACAACTTTATTTCAAGTTGTAAAAAGCGGAAAATAGAGACAGTTTCGGTTTGTGTTTCCAGGGATTACCCTACCCATACCCACACTCATACCCATACCCATCCCTTACTCTACCTTACTCATGACCCTGCATTTGCCAGGGTTGAATGAGAGAACAACGTATCTGGTCACACCTGCGACTTATCTAGATCTTGCAGAAGCCTCCTGCAGTCCTTGCAAGTTGTGATTCTCTTCATCAACTCATGGTTGCCAGCCAACCGTGACTCAGAAGGAGCCTTGCACATCAGCAATGTCACTTATGTTTACTTTAATCCCAACACTGAATCCTATGAGATACTATTAATATCATTCCGGCTTCCCCATCTTACTGTTACTTTCGGTTTCCTATCTACTAACTAGTTTTCCTCTAATAATTAGTACTCTATCTGGAAATCTTTCCCGAATCTTCAGCCAGCATTGCTGAGTCTTGAGTCCCACATGAGCATGTGGGAGAGTCAAGTGCTTCTCTACACCCTGATATGTTGCCTCTCCGCCTCTGCGTCTGGTCTGCTCTCAGTCATACTAATGAGGAACATTGTTGTCTGCATCACTTCCTCTTCCTCTAGTGTTGGGGCTTCACGCGGGGAGCTCTTGGGTTCAAAGTAACAGCTCTTGGTCAGGAAGTAATAACTCGAGCTTAGAGTAATAGATTTTAGGGTGAGTCAGGAAATAATAGTTCTTGGGCTCAGGGTTGTATCTTGGGTTCTTATATATAACACAATATATTAATATTGTGGGTTATTATATATATATATTCTCATTAAGATATAAATAACTAGTAAATATACGATGTATGTATAAATGTTTGTGTGTGTATGTATATATATTAATGTATGTATATGTATGTGTGTGTGTATGTATGTGCATGTATATGTATGTATGTGTGTTTGTTTGTATGTATGTATATGTATGTATGTATGTATGTATGTATGTATGTATGTATGTATGTATGTATGTATGTATGTATGTATGAATGTACTCACCTTGTGCTTGCGGGGGATGAGGTTTGGCTCTTTGTTCCCACCTCTCAACTGTCAATTTACTGATGTACAGGTTCCTGAGCCTACTGGGCTCTATCATATCTACACTTGAAACTGTGTATGGAGTCAGCCTCCACCACATTATTTCCTAGTGCATTCCATTTACTAACTACTCTGACACTGAAAACGTTCTTTCTAATAATCTCTGTGGCTCATTTGGGTACTCAGTTTCCACCTGTGTCCCCTTGTGTGTGTGTCACCCGTGTTAAATAATCCATCCTTGTCTACCCTGTCAATTCCCCTGAGAATTTTGTATGTGGTGATCATGTCTCCCCGAACTCTTCTGTCTTCCAGCGACGTGAGGTGCAGTTCACGCAGCCTGTCCTCATAACTTATGCCTCTTAGTTCTGGGAATAGCATAGTGGCATACATCTGAACTTTTTCCAGCTTCGTCTTGTGTTTGACAAGGTATGGGCTCTATGCTGGGGCCGCATACCCCAGGATTGGCCTTACATATGTGGTATACAAGGTTCAGAATGATTCCTTACACACACAGGTTTCTGAAGGCAGTTCTGATGTTAGCCAGCCTCGCATATGCCACCGATGTTATTCTTTTGATGTGGGCTTCAGGAGACAGGTTTGTTGTGATATCAACTCCTAGATCTTTCTCTCTGTCCGTTTCGTGAAGGACTTCATCTCCCATTCGGTACCCAGTGTCTGGCCTCCACCTAGCTTCATCACCTTACATTTGCTTGGGTAGCCTACATTTTAGTAGCCATTTGTTGGACCATTCCTACAGTTTGTCTGGGACATCTTGTAGCCTTATACTATCTTCTGTCTTAATCCTCCTCGTCATTTTTGGATCATCAGCAAACACTGAGGAATGAGTCTATTTCTTCTGGGTGATCATTTACATATATCAAACCGTTGTCGGAAATTCCGACACTAGATTACTAACACGCAATATAACCCAGCAAACACGGTTATACTTGTTACATTAGTTAGTCATGAAGGTATTATAGAGAACGAGAAATCTGTGACATCATCAAAACATTCACTTAACACAACAATAATTCTTTCAACTAACAGTTTAGTGATTAAACTTGATAGAAAAGTGTTCTCTGTCCTTTGATCTAATATAATTATCAATAAAACAAAAGTCTACCTCACTAAGACAATAATGATGAAATTTAGATCTGGGCTGGACGCGTCCGTCCAGGGTTCGTACGGGAGGCAGACTAGACTGTGGCTCGGACACTGTAAACAAGATGATATTATGTGCTTGGTCACACAGACAGAGAGAAGCTCGCCTTTCATGTGTGTGACCAAGCACATAATATCATCTTGTTTACAGTGTCCGAGCCACAGTCTAGTCTGCCTCGCGTACGAACCCTGGACGGACGCGTCCAGCCTAGATCTAAATTTCGTCATTATTGACTTAGGGAGGGAGACTTTAGTTTTATTGATATTTATATAGATCCAGTCATAGAGAACTCTTCTCTATCAAGTTTAATCACTAGACTGTTAGTTGAAAGGATTAGTGTTGTGTTAAAGGAATGTTTAGATGATCACTTAAACATCTGCCACTACCTTGAATCACTTATGGACTAACATAACAGCTCCCCTTGCATCTGGTATAATCTACGACAGAACAACTGACCACTATCCTACCTTCCTCATAGCAAAAATGAACATAACACCACCAGAAAACAAAAAACTTACATTCAGGCTACACAGTGAAGCAGCAATAGGCTACCTCACAAATGCACTTCAGAACATTAACTGGGAATCAGAATTCAGTAATACACAGGATATAAATTCATTAGCTAACCTCTTCCTATCCAAAACTCTAAGCCTCTACAATACTCATTTTCCTCTCCTCACCAAGCAAGTAACTAACAAAAGAATAAATAATCCGTGGCTCACAAATGGCATACTCAAAGCAATCAACAAAAAACATGAATATGAAAAAACTTAGAATTGGCCTAGTTACAAAGGAAGTATTTAAAAGGTACTCATCAATGCTTTACCAGTATAATAAGAAAAGCAAAACGTTTCTATTATGAGAGTAGATTCAAAGAAGCAAAAGGGAGCATGGTAAGCACATTGAAAGCCATCTCTAACATCCTAGGAAGTAAACAACGCTCATATAACCAGATAAAGCTCTCCAAGGATGGTTATACACCGTCAACTGATTTAGAAACAACTGAATTTAATAGCTTCTTTTATCGGTTGGTGCTAACCTTGCCAGAAAAATCCCACAGACCCAGACACATGTTACCACATATCTCTCAGGTAGCTACCCAAACTCTCTTCTCCTTTCACCAGTCAGCCCGTCAGATGTTGTGTCCATCATTAACTCACTAAAACCAAAGCTGGGAACATAGTGAAATACCATCCACGGTATACAAGAGCGCCTCCCACGCCTTGCACCACCCATAGCTCTGTTGTTCAACAAATCCCTTGAGTGTCATACCTTCCCTGATATCCTTAAAAAAACAAGAATAACGCCATTTCATAAAGGAGGCAATCCGGCTTACATAAACAATTACAGACCAATATCAAACCTACCTATATTATAAAAAATATTTGAAAAAATTGCAGGCGATGAGTCACAATAACGTGGCTAAAGTATGTTGACCAGACCACACACTAGAAGGTGAAGGGACGACACCGTTTCGGATCGTCCTGGACCATTCTCAAGTCGATTGTGATGAGGAAGATTGATTGATTGATAATGATTAAGCCACCCAAGAGGTGGCACGGGCATGAATAGCCCGTAAGTGGTGGCCCTTATGAGCCATTACCAGTATCGAGAGATGATACTGGAGATCTGTGGAGGTGCGACTGCACCCTGCGTGACGGGAGATGTCTCCCGGACCAAATGGTGACCAAATGGTCGTGATGAGGAAGTAGAGACAGGCAATATATAGGCGAGAGAGAGCTGAGGAGCAAAGTAAGGTGTAGTAGAGGGGATAGTAATAATAATAAGAGCTGCAGAAGGCCTATTGGCCCATACGAGGCAGCTCCTATTATAACCACCGAATGAGAAGGAGATAGGAATAAGAAGAGGATAGCAAGGGAGCGTAGGAGAAGAGAGAAAGAAAAGGAAAGAGAAAGAAAGATAAATGGAAGGGGTAGGCTTATGTTAGGTCACGTTTATTAGAAATATTAGAGCATTTGAGTATATACTGTGAAAGGGAAGAGTCCACAGCAACAAAGCCAGGACTCAAGTTCATGTTGGGTACATTGTGTATTAGAGCCGATTCCACAAGACGGCGTCTGTGTAGAGGCAGGAAAGATTATTTTGGAGGAAGACCATTCAATGGGATGATTAGAATCCCTCACATGGCAGAAGAGAGTATTGTTAGTGTCTGCAGACTTAACACTTCTCTTGTGTTCTTTAAGTCTGTCATTCAGTGTACGGCCAGTTTCGCCAAAGTATTGGAGAGGACAAGACGAACAGGAAATAGAGTAGACACCGGCAGCATTAGAAGCAGGAGGAGCAGTGTGAACTAGATTGCTACGAAGTGTGTTAGTTTGTCGAAAGGCGAGTTTAATGTCAAGATGACGAAAGGTATTGGCAAAAGTTTTGAGTTCAGATATGAAGGGAAGGCATAGTACAGTGCTACTAGTGTTGGAAGCAGGTTTAGGATGAAAGAAATTTCGTTTAGCTTGAGAGTAGGCAGAGTTGATGAAATGCAAAGGGTAACAAAGGCGAGAGAATGATTTGTAGATAAAGGCAATTTCAGAATCAAGAAATTGAGGGTCGCTGAATGCGTAGAGCGCGGAGGAAGAGAGAGACGAGGACACTTAACAGAAGGAGGATGGTAGGAAAAGAAGTGAATGTACATGCCACTATGCATGGGTTTACGGTAGACAGAGAAAGAGAACCCAGACACAGAGCTGTGAACATGAACATCAAGAAAAGGAAGGAGGGAATTAGATTCCCACTCAACTTTGAAATGGATAGAAGGAGCCAGATTGTTAAGAGAGGCGAGGAAAGGCTGGAAAAGATTAAGGTCATGAGGCCATAACTTGCTGAGCAAGTTCTCCCTCTTTTTTTATCTCACTTTCTCCAGTTCAACACTTCGGGATCTCCTTTTCCTGAACATGCCCGCCTTCTTCTTCAAAAACTCATTCACGCCACCTCCTTGCAAGTTGACGAGGCTTTTCTAGCTGTTCGTCAACAGCAACGCTTTCTGTCCTCTTCTCTTCCCAGTGATCTATGCAATATCCTATTTCCAATTGCATTTGACACTGCTCACGTCTCCTCTTCCCACCACTCCTCCACACTACACAACAAACTTCAACGCCTGATCTCCAACAGTCCTTGGGCCAAATACTCTCTCTCTGACTGTGTTACTAACCTTTCGTCCTACCCTCTTTCTAGGCACCAGCAAGAACTTCTTGGCCTTGGTTTGTCTTTTGCTACTTCCCCTGGCCCACGCTGTGGCATTGATCTCATTAGTTCCTTTGACAGGTTTGTCAATTCTAATTCTAGTACTCTTTCGGACCTGTGTGCCTTTAGAGGGGCCCTTATCCCCGTTTTTGACAGCTTGTTTTCTAAAAATCACCACCTTCCTCGTCGCTTCCAGCTTGCCCTTGCCTCCCTAAAATCTAACAACTCTATTCTTATCCTTCCTTCCGACAAAGGCAATTCGGTGGTTGTCCATGACCGTGAGGACTACCTCCGAAAAGCAGATGTCTTGCTCTCTGACTCTCGCACTTATGCTCCTCTGACTTCTAACCCTTTGGATAGCCTCAAAACTTTCTTTAACCGCAAACTAAGACAGCTCTCTAGTCTTTGTCCTCCTGACTTTGATCTCATTAAACGTCTCCGTGTCATCTGCCCTTCTCTTCCTTATTTCTATGGTCTTCCTAAGACTCATAAACCTGGTGTTCCTCTTCGTCCTATCATTTCTTCACGGGGCTCTGTCAGCTATCCTCTTGCCTCCTGGCTCGCTAAAACCCTGACGCCTTACCTTGGCACTTTTTCCCCTGCCCACCTTCATCACTCTCAGGACTTCATAGAAAGACTGAACCTTTGGAAAGGAGAGGCAGAGCTTAGTACACTTTGGTAGTATATGAGACTACAATTTATGTTCCGGTTATTCAGCTGATATCCCACAGTCATCCAGGAAAGAAGTGAGGTGTGCCTCAGTGGTTATGACATAAGTTTTTTCCAGTGTCAGTCTTCCTTGCTATTATTTTACCATCTCGCACAAAACAATGTTTGATTGCAGTGGATCTTTTGCAGATTCCACATAGTTTAAATAAGAGATTTTGTCTGAATCTGGTTAGACATTCGTTCACATAAACAGTGGATTTCTTAGCGACTGCAGCACTGATAAGATTTGTCTTGTGGAAGCAGCTATCTAATTTTACACAAATTTTTCTGTTATTGGTACCAGATGATTTGGTACCCACTCTATAAGCTGACTTGACGTCAATGCTTCGATTGAATAGTTCACCTTAGTACGCAATTCCTGGATCACGATAGCAGCACAGTCTTGTCCGTCAGTTTCATGGGGAAAATCATGTGATGAGATGATGACAGAATCAAGAAGCTTAAGTTGGTCTGATTCATCTTGGGTTGCAGTGTGTTGCTGTTGTAGGGAGTTAAAATGGTTCTCAAACTTTAGTAACATCTCTTCTTGCTTCGTAGAAGTTTCTGCTAGTTTAAAGTTAGTAACCGAAATCTGAAGAGAGCTTAATTCCTGTTCGAGGTGGTCGACTCTGGCAGACAGATCTTGATTAATCTTGTGCATGGCCAAAGCATCACTCTGTAGCTTCATTATCAGGTCCGACTGGTTGATTGGTTGATTGGACTGCTCTCGGATTACAGACATTTGGTCATCATGTATCTGAGTCAATAATTTGAGCCATGGATTATCAGCGAGACGCTTAAAGTCAGAACATGGGGAGGCAGCTCGTTTAAGTTGCTCCATATGGTTACATAACTGTTGCATGGCTCGAGTCGGTGACGACGCTCCACTCAGCTGGGAAGGTTTGTTATTGTTGTCGAGGGGAGAGTCGGTACCCCCCCCCCCCCGGCGGTCACTAAGGGGGAGACAGCAACATTATTCCTATTGCTAGCTTGGCTGGTTGGGTTCATCCTAATCGGTGTGCTATCTTTCTTTGCAGCCTTGCCGAGTTTAGGTTTGTTTTGCATGGTAGCAGGAGAAATGTAGACAGGCAAGTGGGGTAGAGTCGATGTGGCAGCAGCGAACGTCAGGTTCAGCTTCCTCCAGGGAGCAACACTAATGAGCTCGAGAAGAGCTAGTAGGTCGGTGTTGTCGTATATTTCGGTCATATTTACGTCACTGGGTACTTAGCTGCCTTCTGTGGATGTTATATCATGTTTGGGATGTTGTGGGCTCAAGGAGCAGCTGATAAAGTTGGAGGGGCAGCAGGGTCGATCGGAGCGGACGAGCGTTCGAGTTAGAAAAGAAATCAGTTTTAGTGGCTCCATGTGGGGCCGTAAGTGTGAGAGTTTTTTTGACTTAAGTGACTTAGATAAGTTGGAATAAATGAAATTGGTATAAGGAATTGAGCTCGGAAAATTTCTAAGAATTTTCTTTATTCTTTAACCTTTATTCCTGTCGTGATATTCAACTAGATCGCCTGAGGAAGGACTTGCTTAGCTAACACACCAGTGTAGTAGTTAGTTTAGTTCATTTATTATGCACCCCATACCCATCTTGTGGGCGGTAGTGGAAAGGGTTACAGAGGCACATAATGGGCTCAGGGACTGAACCCCAACAGTGTAGTAAGCAGCTCATTCCTTACTTTGGGACCCTGTACGAACAATTGACTAGGCGCGAGCAAACGCCGAGACCCCAATAAAAATTGAAATTCCCCCTCTTAGGTCGCTGACCTTCGCCAATCGCCGAAGGGAATCTAACGAGTAGGTCCTGGGCTCTCACAACAATAATTTATTGTTGTGTGGTGCCATATATTTGGTCCAAAACTCAGAATCAGTCTCAATTATTAGTCGAGTTTGATTAGTACGTGATTAGTACACTTGCATAACATTATAATGTGTGGGGGGTAACGAAAAGACAGTGTTAACCATAACAACTTAGTTTATTCAATAAAGTACTAACTACTACAACAAAACAAAAAGAAATGTCAATGACGTTACTCGAAATCCTTCCTGTGACACTATCAATGACAGCTAGACACCAGCCCCTCGAACTGTATAATGAACTAACTCGAACATAAGCGTGCCCACAGAGGAATCAACAAGCAAGCAAGAACTAACAGATCTATAATCACAATTACAACAAATGACACAGTGGGTTCTGAAACACGTCTCCAGTAACCTCCTAACTGTTCTACGCCTCAGTGCAGTCTACACCTGCAATAGCGGTTGCAATGCAATCAAATAAGTAGCCTTTCAATGACAACAATAACTAATGGGTTCACTGGCAACTCCAGGACCCTTCCTCAAATTAATCCTTACGTTAACACTCCGTCCCACGGACGATCAACAATCAATAACAATTGATTTACGTTAATAACACAATAACATTTACATTAATTTAATAACTCTTACAACTGTCACTAGTAACGCGGAAATTACACAACACTCTACCCGTCGAGCATTCAGTGAGAAAATCCAATTAATCCCTGTACTACAAGACAGCTGATTAATAAATAAAAATAAATAAATATGTTTATTCAGGAAAGGTACATACATAGAGAGATTTTACATAAGTGGATCGATTTATAGATAGAGCTAGTACATACAATGCCTAAAGCCACTATTACGCAATGCGTTTCGGGCAAGAAAACATTAATATCTAAAACTTAATGCTAATTGAACAAAAAGAATAAAATGTTTTGAGAACAGATACAAATAAAGGTACAAAAAAAGGGGGGAACATGACTGAAAAGCAGCACAAATACAATATGTAGACAAACAGCGTTGAATAAAAAAAAAAAAAATAAGACATGGGTTGACAATAGAGGGGTAAGGTAGGTTACAGGGAGTTTATCAGGTAGTGTTTAGTTTTAATCTTAAACTGGTTGAGAGAGGTACAGTCTTTAACATGGTTGGGAAGGTCATTCCACATTCTGGGTCCCTTGATTTGTAGAGCATTTCTAGTTTGGTTAAGTCGTACTCTTGGAATATCAAAACTGTATTTATTTCTGGTGTGGTGCTCATGGGTTCTGTTACAGCTTTCAATGAAGCTTTTGAGGTCAGGATTGGCATTACAGTTCAGCGTTTTATATATGTATAATACACATGAGAGAATGTGCAGTGACTTAATATCTAACATATTGAGAGATTTGAGTAGGGGTACCGAGTGATGTCTGGGGCCAGAGTTGGATATTGTCCTAATAGCAGCTTTGTGTTGAGTAATTAGAGGACGTAAATGATTTTGGGTAGTAGAACCCCAAGCACAAATACCATAGTCGAGATATGGATAGATGAGGGAGTAATAGAGAGTCACCAGGGCAGGGCGGGGTACATAATATCTGATCTTAGAAAGAATGCCAACAGTTTTTGAAACTTTTTTTGATATATTTAGAATGTGTCCCTGGAAATTAAGCTTGTGATCAATGAGAACGCCAAGGAATTTGCCATCTAATTTGTTACAAATTTGGGTATTGTTAATCTTGAGATTTATTAGGTTAGAGGATTTATTGCCAAACAGAATATAGAAAGTTTTGTCAATGTTAAGGGTGAGTTTGTTGGCAGTTAGCCAAAGATGGACTTTATTAAGCTCGGTATTTACTGTGGCATTTAGAGCAAGGGGGTCAGGACTGGAGTAAATGAAGGTTGTGTCGTCAGCAAATAGAATTGGTCTAAGGTGTTGGGAGGCATTTGGAAGGTCATTAATGTAGATGAGAAAGAGGAGAGGGCCAAGTATACTGCCCTGAGGAACACCAATGTTGATGGGTAGGGTAGGAGAAATTGAATTGTTCACAGAAACATACTGGAGTCTATCAGTAAGGTAAGATTTGAGGTATTGCAGGGAGAGTCCTCTGACTCCATAATGATGTAATTTAAGAAGAAGGTTTTGGTGGTTCACAGTGTCAAAAGCCTTACGCAGGTCCACAAATAACCCAACAGGGAACTCATTTTTATCAAGAGCTGCATGAATTAAGTTAATCATACTAATCAGTGCATCGTTAGTGCTTTTTTTAGGTCTGAAGCCATATTGGCAAGAGCTAAGTATATTGTGCTTGGCTAGATAAGAGTAAAGCTGCTTGTAGATTAGTTTTTCAAAAAATTTTGATAAGTTAGGCAGGATAAAAATCAAATCAAATCAAAAATCAAATCAAATCAAATCAAAGAGATTAACTTATCAAAAATTTTTGATAAGTTAATCTCTTTACTAGTTACGGTAATTTACGTTAATCGGTTACTAATCACTCAGCGATGGTAAACTCTGATTTACAATGTCCAAAGTGCTAAGAGAACGGTAATCACTCGTGATTACCTTTAGAGTAATTAATTACTATCCTCAAGATCAATAATTAAACAGTTAAATACGCAACCTTTCACAATGGCTCAGCAATTTACATTAAGGTATGAATTAGCCAATTCAGGTGGCTAATAACAGTAATTAGGCACCACGTTTACGTTATTCTAAAATGACGTTACTCTTCCCATGAGTCAATCAAGTGCCGGTACTTCCGGACATAAATAACGACGTTACGTTAATGGAACAATGTAGCCTTCGTGTGAGTCGATCAAACAAGGATCGAGGTTAATTACTTTGACTTCCTGAAACACGTCAATTACCCGGCCCACTGACCGTTAATTACGACAGACAATACTCTAATTCTTATCTGGCTGGTGGCTAGGCTCCTTGAGACTACCGTAGCTGCTTGCAGGAAAGTAAATTAACCCAAACGTGTTCTACGTTACTCAAATTGTCAAAGAACAAATTTTCTTAAAGCAATGGGCGTTCCCTTGGTTACATTATATTAATTGCCTCGCAATCACCTCACTGAATACTGGACTTCGATGTCCTACCAGATAAACAGGAGAATATAAAACCCAAGTACTCGTCTACAGCCGAGTTCACCCACGACAATGACAAATCACACTAACAAATCACAGTGATTTACGTTACAATCCGGTTGCAATGACAATACTGCAGAACCTAGTAAAATAACATACAGGACATGAACCCTCTAGAACACTGCCCCACAATGACTTCACTGAACTGCAATTACATACGGTGATTGCTCAACACTAGCAACAATCACTAACAATGACAACCCCTTTGCAATAACACACACGGTAAGTACTCTAATTTCCAAGTATTAGAATACTGAACACACTGTTGCAAATGACCCCAGTGCTCTCAATAACCCCTAGAACATAGGTCCAAAATTTGCAATCACCACAGTAAATAACACAATAACACTTGGCACCGTGACACTACGATTATATATATATATATATATATATATATATATATATATATATATATATATATATATATAAATATATATATATATATATATATATATATATATATATATAATTACTGCTGACACATGTAGCCTACAGCTATCAAACGTTATTGGGAACACTAAGGAGATCTCGCACTCCTTAAGTCACATGGGTGAGTGATTTATCGATCCCGCATTCCGATAAACACTCCAGAGTTACGTTACTCGACAGAGCGATGGCTGTCACTCCCGACAGCCTCGTCACTCACCAAATTCTACCAAAATTACGTTAATACTGCAACCACAATATATATATATATATATATATATATATATATATATATATATATATATATATATATATATATATATATATATATATATATATATATATAATCACACTTGTCACGGCCCTGGGAACAATACAAGAAATTAAGACCACACTGTGGTACACTCCACAATGATCATTGCCAGGAATCACTGACGTTACACATACCTGAACGCTGTGTTGGAATTCCACACCTGCAAGACTACACATGGAAATGATATCACTCCGTCCCACGGACGATCAAAAATGATTTAATTACCACAATGGAATTATATAATTATTACATGGACATCCTCTCAGTCCTTGGCTTATCTATGTATACTCTGTTCCCGTGTGTATCCCCCCCCCCCACACACACACACACTGTACGTCTGTGTACACAAGACGTAAGTCCCTCTGGACTGACAAGATGACAATAAAGGGTGATTATCTCCTCATCCACACTTCACTTAACCTCACAGGTGCTACGTGACAATGTGACGGAACACTTGACTTCGAATTCAAGCTTTCGAGACTACTAATCACCAGAAATAAACACATAAGTACTTACTCATTCATATTGCCGGCTTACACACCATTCCCATACATCAGCTGGCTCACAGTGGTGGTAGGCGGGCTGGTACCTCAGTGGTATCTTTAGTACAATTGGCGCGCACTCGAACCCTCCCCTCACAACACGGCTCGGTTCGCACCCTCGACCCACCGGTGAAGTGAAGCGTTCGTACCCAGGTGACGCGCACAACGATAGCCTCTTACACAAACATGGGAAATCTGCCTTAAAACACTGACACGAATTTCCCCGTTCCCATCGACTGCTACAGAGCACTAGCAAGTCTAATCATCACTGGTATGGGATCTACGAGTCTGTTACTGCTCGTATGCACATTACCCCACGATCCCAGATCACAAGATCTTCTCTACCCACTCACTGTTCACAATGCCTTTTCCCCCCTTCGAGCGACGACTTCGGCCGGATTCTGTGACGACCCCTCGTCGTAGATGAAGCAGGAGGTGAAGCTGTTGAGTAGTCAAGCCACCACGACGCCTTATACTCAATTTGGTCGAATTGAGTACAGGAAGCGTCTTGACAGAGTGGCAGCTCTGTTCAGAATGACGCTTACACCGGCGATTCCCGCGTCCTCCTCGAAATAACCAATGAGAGGAAGGCATACAGCAGCCTACTCCTCTCATCCAATTAGCGACGGTGTAGTATAGCCCCTAGGGCAACTCCAAGATGGCCGACCAACATGGCGGCTCAAGATGTTTACTAAGATGGCGGCTCTTTCCATGACGACGACTCAAGTGGCTAGCGGCGCGGGAGGCCCACACCTCACCCATGCCAGGGGGGCCTACCCGCCAAACACACACCGAAACTACGACGATGGTACAACGTTCGGACAAGTTTTAACACCTCCTAACCAGTTATAACAACCAATATAGCAAGTTGTAACAACGTTCTAATACGTCATAAACGCGTTAAGCCAAGATGTAATAACTTTATTACAAGTTGTAACAAGCGGAAAATAGAGACAGTTTCGGTTTGTGTTTCCAGGGTAGCTGTTCCCGCGCAAACTAGAGTCTCACTCAAGCCATACAATGAGATGATGCTATCGGCTCTATCTCTGTCCACAGACGTGCCACCCCGGCCAGGGTAACATTTCTGGACTGCTGATGACTGGGGCTCTCACATGAGCCCAAACACTAGATGTTTCGGTTGCTGGTTACCAAACTTAAGTCCGCACACTTAACAAGTGCACGTAACAAGTGTACTGGCTCCCACAGGCATAAGAGCACTAATGTAAGTGAGCTGGTGAACCATCCCCTCACAGTAAGGTTGTACTCATTTACTAGAGTCAGCAACTCCGCTTTGGTGGCACAAACTAGTGTGCCCACTTCATCGTTAGGATTCTGTCTGAATGTGGAAAGATGAAACATGGTGAATGATAGCAAATATATGCAAGAGAATACCCATGTGAATGTACCAAAATATGAAATGTCATAAATTTCACGGATTTCCCATTCTCTATAATCCTTTTTTGAGTATTTAATAATATATAAGTTATAAGTATAACCATGTTAGCTGGGTTATATTGGGTGTTAGTAAGCTAGTGTCGGAATTTCTGACATAATTTAGTGGGAAGGGGGGACACGGGTCGAAATCCAATAATTAGGACTACCGAACACTTCATTCCTCGTCAGAATTATGGTAATATTGTTTAAGTTTCATTTTGCAATGTTGTGTGACAGTTGGTATAAGACAGATGTCCCATACTGGAGTTGCAGGGGTGGGTAGTCTTTGGGCGACTTCATTTCCTGCTAGCTTCAAAGGAACTAATTTCTCTAGTGTCTTGAGACTAGTGGTGCCTCTGCACTTTACTTTCACTAATTTCAAGACACCCCGGGCTGTCTAGATGGACAGAGATTATATGGCCTAGAGGCCACTCTTAGTGTGGACCGTCACTGTCCACCAGAACAATATTGCCAGGTTGTAACTGTATTCTATTGTAGGGGTTGTTATCCCAGTAGTGATACTCCCTTAGTGCAGTTAGGTATTCTCGAGTCCATACCTCATTCCACCGACTTATTACTCATGACAGATGTTTAAACCACTGTACCAAGTCACTCCCTCTGACATATGAAGGATCTTCTGGTTCCTCGCCTGTGAGAGACGCTAGAGGGCTAGGAAGTCTTCCATACATCAGATGAGATGGACTTAGTGGCTCATGTTGTGAACAATCGTCAGAGAGGTAGGTCAATGGTCTGTTATCGACTCGAGATTCTATTTCAGTGACAACGGTTTGTAGCTCCGGTAAGTCAATCCTTTGATGGTGGAGGACTTTTCTTAGGCAGCGTTTCACTGTACCTACCATTCGTTCATCGAAACCTCTGTGCCACGGCGCTCTGGGGGGTATAAACTTCCAGTGGCACTGCCGTTGATTCAAGACAGTGTGTACTGCTGGATGGTTCCAGACTTTCCTCAGACATGCTTTCCCTGACACCAAGTTGGACCCATTGTCTGAGATCATGAACTTGGGGCAGGATCTACGGGCAGCAAACCTGCAGAAAGGATATATGAATGTATATTTTGGCTCACTTGACCCAGTACTTTAAAAGACTAGGGAATTGATGTTTGATTCCTATTTTGTTTAAGAAATCAAACACCACTTGTGACACCTAGTAGTTTGTTCAGTTCAGAGTACCGAGTAGGATCAATTACCAAAGTCTGAGGTAGTTCTGGATCCTCAGTGGGAACAGTGACATTGGTCACAATGACATGTGGCTTTTGTTTAGGCCACTGGTCACTGACTAGCCACTGAGGCCCATTGAACCACATCTCTGCTTTAGATAATTGCTGTAAAGTCAGGCCTCGGGTGAGATAGTCAGCTGGATTTTCTATGGTGGGTACATATCTCAGTTTGTACCCTGCAGACAACTCTCTAATTTCCTTAACACGGTTACTCACGTAAGTAGTTTTACTATTGTTATTTCTCACCTACTGTAGTACAGCAAACTAGTGATAAGGTCTACTTTCCGTAAGGGACAGAACACACACTGGTAATACCAACAACAACACACAGTCACCCTAAGCCACCCCAGAGGTAACATTTGAGGCTCAAAACACTGGCTTAGAAGACATAAACTAATGCCCTAAGAACCTAGCAAGAGGCATGGTAATTCTAGAATATGGTACTTAACTTGGTGGTCACAGAACAAGGAGAGAGAAGAGAGGAGGAGGAGGGGGAAAAGATGTAAACAAACAGCCCCAGGTCACATGACCAGTCCCAGTGTGATCACAGCAGAGAAGACCTAGCAGCTTTCCTTAATAGCTCCTCCATGTGGCCGCTGCCCGAAGTATACTAAGCTGATCGTTCAGTAACAATCATTATTAGTCTTTCAATACATATCTTTACTTGGTACTTTAACAGTTTTAAGTATAGTTAACATCTAATTTTATATTATATTAATATTCTATTAACACAAAGTCTACCAGCTCTGTGAGCAACAAGGTTATTCCTACGTCTGGCAGGGAAGTCGGGATCATCAACAAAAACAAGGACCTAGATTCACGAAGCTCCGTGTATTTCTTCGTAAGTAGGTTTGCTACAAAGGTTCCTAAGTATGCCCTAAGAAGATGCTTAGATGCAATTCACGTAGGAAAACTTAGGAAGATATTTTGTTGGTTCACCTGCGTGCCGATAGAGGTCACTACTGTGTTTCGTTTGGCCAATCAGAGAGCAGCAACATTCTTCATATTGAAGATTTAGCGCTGGCTTATCGGAGCTCTACTGCCTCCTATTTACGTCGAATTTTCTTATAAAATTAGTATACTTCGAAGTAAAACTGTTTTTACAACTTCTACAGCCAGCACCGACATTGTAGTAAACAAATATGTTACATTTGTTGTTTACCTACGTAATTCTAAGAGATACTGTACAAAACATACGGCAAGTTCTCGTCCCAGAAGGTATGGGAACTCTCGCACGATGTCTTCAACATCTGCTTCAGAGTTAGATGGAACCTTTCAATGACCCCCTGACTCTGTGGATGGTATGGGCTGGAAACCTTATGAGTTATTCCATGGTCCTTACAAAATTGTTCAAAAATATCAGACTTAAAGTTAGTACCATTGTCAGTCTGTACAACCCGAGGCAGTCCAAAAGTGGAAAAAAATTGCAACATACGAGCAACAACAGTCTTTGCTCGGATGTTCCTTACAGCAAAAGCCTCTGGGTAACGAGTCGTGATACACATCATCGTAATTAGGTAAATATTTCCAGACTTAGTTCTAGGTAATGGACCAACACAGTCCATTACCACATGAGAAAATGGTTCCTCCGGCACGACAATAGGCTTAAGAGGAGCTTTAGGTGGAGTCTGGTTTGGTTTCCCAACAAGTTGACAAGCAATACATGCATTACAAAATTTTGCCACATCGCTTTTCAGCTTGGGCCAGAAAAAATACTTGTAGATTTTGTGATAGGTAATATTAATGCCTTGATGTCCCCCCATAGGATCATCATGAGCAGCTGACAAAACTCTCTCTCTATAGCAGGTCGGCAACATAACCTGGTGGACTACCTCCCACTCATTTGACAAGGGAGCACTCTGAGGTCTCCATTTTCTCATCAAAATCCGATCATTGTAGTAGTACCCAGTTGCTGCGTCTACAATTTCCTCCCTAGAGACGGCTGTCTCGTGACAATCTGCAAGACTGGGGTCAGCTTTTTGTAACTCGCTGAAGGAGGCATCCAGGCCTTGATCAGATGCCATTGGCCGAGGCTCAACAGTGTTCTCCACCTCCCCACTACTCTCGGTAGTCGGCAGTGGCAGGCTCTCCACAATGTCCTCGGCCCTGTCATCGAGTCGGGCCATGAATGTGTCCGCAAGGTCCACTGGGCTTTCACCACTCGGAAGGTCCCTCGTGTCCTTGGGATTTACCACCTTGGCAAGCACAGGGCTGCCCTTACATTTAAGTCCCATAGACCTAGTCACCACGCACGCAGGGTACACAACATTATCCTCTGCGGTGGGTGAATCCAGGCAAACCTTTGGGGTAGGCAACATAACAGGCAGTCTGGAGTCCCCTACCTTATCCCCGGCTAAATCATTACCTAATATTACATCAACATTAGGGAAAGGTAGGTACGAAGTGACTCCGACTGTACAAATACCCTTGTGGAAATCAGATTCCAGGGTAACCTTACGGAGGGGTACTGCTCGAGTATCACTAGTGACACCCTCGACCAGTACCACCTCTCCAGTGTCGAGAGTATTGGCACCTTGCAAAGCACTCTCTAAAATTAAAGTCTGGATGGCACCGGTGTCTCGGAAGATCACCACGTCCCTCCAGGAAGAACCCTCAGACAAAAGTAGTCTCCCTTTCGATAAGAATGGGGTAAGCAGGTCCAACCACTGTGGGTTGGAAGTCTTACTCCCTAACCCTTCAGAAGGCCTCAAGCCCTGTGTCACAACGAGAGCATTGGGTCTTTTTTCCGGGTACAGTTGCCAACAACGGCTAATATTTGGGTTGAACTTTTACAATGACCACAAAAATGTCGGGGAGAAGAGACATTACTAACCGAATTACCCTTCGGTTCACTCTTTAGGGTCGTGGGGCTAAACAATTTAACAGTTTTAAGAAGGCGCTAAGAAGGAAAACATTCGTAGCTAAGAAGAAAAACCTTCGTAAGTACCTTCGTAAATCTGGCCCAAGGATACAGGTCCCTTAAATATAAGTCTTATATTGTTAATTAAATATCCCTCTTACATAACCCAACCTATCAATTAATGTTCTATAATTCCCTTAATCAAGAACCCACACATAATCCCTAACAGTTAGGGCCTATCACTATGTTATAACTTAGATGTCTGCTATGGGGGATCTTGTATTATGGAGTAGGGTCAACAGTTAGAATAAAGATGTATCACAAATAATGGAGATCATATAGGCCCGGCCCCCAATAAAAATATAAAACAGTATTAACTATAGTGGCTTCCAGAAAATGTCAGACTAGAGGTTGATCATTGATCTCCTACTCAGGAAAAATGGATACTCCTTTAACACTAACTTACTTATTTATTAACCCCTTAACAACCCCCATATACATTAAATAACAATAACAACAATTACTTTACCACACTCTCTTACGTTAACTACCTTGGTTCACATAGGCAGGATACAAGGCTTACACTTGGGACAAGCTAGGGTAAAGTCTACTAGGCAAGGGACCCTAGCAAGGACTCTAGGAAGCTTGGTACCACTGGAGAAGCACGTGGTTCCACTGAGCCCCTTTAGAGTAAGTTAGCAATATAAACACTAGCGATACCCTATACCATTACTACACACTTATGCCAGAAAACGAGAATGCAGCACTACTTAGCTTTGTAAACTAGACACAGGATAAGGTAAGGGAGAGAAGTAAGAGGAAGGGGAGAGGAATGCAGAGCAACACAGTAGAGTTGTTGACACCACGCTGCCAGCCAGAGAAGAGCGCTTCAGCCTCCAGTCCCAGAACTCCCAAGTTGTTGTGGTGCCGGGAAGAGCCTAATTGATCGTGCAGCTTATACACATTACAAACCTTCACCGATGTACAATATTGTTTGCTTTACTCGTTCTAAAGATAGTTAATAATTACTACAATGTTATATTTAATTCACCACAAGCTCAAGAGTCTGAATGCTCTGTGAGAAACAAGATTCGTCTTACGTCTGGCAAGGAAGATACAAACAGAGATGCGTCGACAAGCGCATCAATTAAATAATATAAAGTAATTTATTTAGCTCAATTCGACCTCTGGTTTCCACTGATGAACCCAGGGTCGTAACACTATAAAATACTAAGTAAATGGTCCCTGTTTGGATTAAACAAAACTCTAATGAGCTTGGTTTCCTGGCAGAGCCACTTAAGAACCCAGGGTCGTAACAGAGCTCTAACTCTTTATGCCCCACTTAAGCTAAGGGAAGTATCAGGGGATGCACCAAGCCATTACGACTATACGTATAGCACTGGGAAGGGGTCGGGATAAGGGTCTGGGATGGGCAACCCGTCCTCGCAAATTCGTATAGTCAATATTGACTTATTAAATAAGTGCATAAGTGTTACGACTCTGGGTTCTTTAGATGGAAACCAGAGGTCAAAATTGAGCTTATTAACGACAATATGGCAGGGCACGCATAGAGAGATGTAGCTGTTTGTAATCATCCCTGCCAGAAGTACGATTATTTGTGTGGCTCACAAAGCATTTAGACTCTTAAACTTGTTGTGGATTAAGTAACATTGTTATAAGTTTAACTACCCGTAGAATGAGGAAAGTAGCAATATGAGGCATAAGGGGAAGATGTTTTAATGTGTATAGCTGTATGATCAATTGGGCTCTTCCCGGCACCACACACGCATGCAGCAGGGCTCGAGACTGGGACGGTCTTCTCTGCTGACTGCTGTGCTGTTCGGACGCGCTCTCCTCCTTCCTCTTAATTCTTTATTTCTGTGACTTAGTTGGTTAAGTACTCCATTACTCAGTTTGTATATGTCTGGCATACCTATCGTTATATGTGTAGAGTAGTATACCTGGGGTGTAGTAAGTGTTATTTAAGTTTTATATTACCTGCTATGCTAACGGAGGTCCCCGTATAACCACGTGGTCCCCTACCCTAGGCTGACTCTAGTGTGTTATAGTAGAGCTTTACCCTAGCTTGCTTTCAGTGTAAAACCTTGTATCCTGTCTAGGTGGACCAAGGCTTTTAACGTAAGATTGAGTGGTAAAGTTAGTATTAAATTGTTATTGGTGTGATTGTGTATGGGGGGTGTTAAGGGGTTAATAAATAAGTAAGTTTGAACAGAGTATCCCTTATTCCTGTGTGGGAGAACAATAATCATTTCCTAGACTAACCGGGTTTAGTAGCAAGCATTTATTACTGTGGATATATTATTTTGGGGGCCGGGCCTTTTGATTCTCCCATATCTTGATACCTCTATTCTACTTACCCTTACCCCTTAATAGTACCAGTTTCCCCATAGCAAGTCCCACTTTATTTTTATAACAATAGGTGACATACTTAACATAATAGTTTCCCTTGAAAAGCTTCATAGAAAACACCAACCTTACCTAACCTACTTAGTATGTTAAGATAAGCATCTTATTGCTTCGTAATTACAATTATTACCTAACCTATACCTATAATAGGTTAAGTAACAATTGTAATTACGAAGCTATAAGATGCTTATTTTAACATACTAAGTGGGTTAGGAAAGATAGGTGTTTTCTATGAAGCTTTTCAAGGGAAACTATTATGTTTAGTATGTCACCTATGCACTTATTTAATAAGTCAATATTGACTATACGAATTTGCGAGGACGGGTGGGATGGGACAGGGAAAGGAAGCTACATTAAACTCCTAGTGCCCGTTGTGTTACAGATTAACTGTTCTCACGTTCGAATTCTTTGTCGAATCTGGCATTAAGACTGTGGCAGTAGGTGGCTTCCACAACTTATTCTTTCATGGCACTCCACTTGTTGACCAACCGTACAGGGTATGAGTATTTCCTACCATTTATTTCTTCATCCGCTTGGATCATCTTGATTCTTGTCTTTATTTGTTTCAAAGTTTTCTGTAACAGAGTTTGTTACAGTTTGGATAGCCGATATTTGCTTCAGTTACAGCCCCGCTCCTGTGTCAAGAAGTCCGCTACGGGATCACCATAGCCCGTGCTACATGCAACTTTTTGTTCCCAGTAGCTGAATCTAAACAACAACAACATCTTGATATCATTGTTCTCGCTTATGACAATACTGTTTGTTTCTGAAACTAAAATGAGATATCGCTGATTTTCCTACAACTGCACTCCTGAAACATTTGTATTTAAAGTAAACAAATAAATAAAAAATTATGCATTGTGACATCAACCACCTATCCCATGAGGTCACCCATCCCATGAGGTCACCCATCCCATGAGGTCACCCATCCCCAGAGGTCACCCATCCCATGAGGTCACCCATCCCATGACGGCCCGGGAGTCTTGGCATGTGGATGGTCACTGTAACTTAGAGAGTAATGTTGTGTACGTCACAGTGAAGATGTAACACAAGGTATTGATAAGTGTACAAGTCGCATTAAATATCTTTCTAACACGGACAGACGTCCAACATACACATTAAAGCTAAGTGATTTAGGAAATACTTAACATCATACAGGGTTATACAAGTGTTTTGTGTGAACGTTAGGTACACGTACAGCCAAATATATATGGTGTATATTAAGCTATAATATACATATATATGTATATCATGAGTATAATATACAGGAGTACACTGCATGACTCACTGCCTGCCGTGACCAAGATCTTGACCTCACACGGTCAACCTGTCAGTGGTCAACTGCCCGCCTGGTATCTAAAGGTAGATATCACACGTCTAAGATTACAACCTGTGTAAGTTTCGTGACCCACACTGTCTCCTCACACAGCGGACCCACACACTGTCTCCTCACACACCGGACCCACACACTGTCTCCTCACACAGCGGACCCATACACTGTCTCCTCACACAGCGGACCCACACACTGTCTCCTCACACAGCGGACCCACACACTGTCTCCTCACACAGCGGACCCACACACTGTCTCCTCACACAGCGGACCCACACACTGTCTCCTCACACAGCGGACCCACACACTGTCTCCTCACACAGCGGACCCACACACTGTCTCCTCACACACCGGACCCACACACTGTCTCCTCACACAGCGGACCCACACACTGTCTCCTCACACAGCGGACCCACACACTGTCTCCTCACACACCGGACCCACACACTGTCTCCTCACACAGCGGACCCACACACTGTCTCCTCACACACCGGACCCACACACTGTCTCCTCACACACCTAACCCACACACTGTCTCCTCACACACAGGACCCACACACTGTCTCCTCACACACCGGACCCACACACTGTCTCCTCACACACCGGACCCACACACTGTCTCCTCACACAGCGGACCCACACACTGTCTCCTCACACACCGGACCCACACACTGTCTCCTCACACACCGGACCCACAGCACTGTCTCCTCACACAGCGGACCCACAGCACTGTCTCCTCACACAGCGGACCCACACACTGTCTCCTCACACACCGGACCCACAGCACTGTCTCCTCACACACCGGACCCACACACTGTCTTCTCACACAGCGGACCCACACACTGTCTCCTCACACACCGGACCCACACACTGTCTCCTCACACACCGGACCCACACACTGTCTCCTCACACACCTGACCCACACACTGTCTCCTCACACACAGGACCCACACACTGTCTCCTCACACACCGGACCCACACACTGTCTCCTCACACACCGGACCCACACACTGTCTCCTCACACAGCGGACCCACACACTGTCTCCTCACACACCGGACCCACACACTGTCTCCTCACACAGCGGACCCACACACTGTCTCCTCACACAGCGGACCCACAGCACTGTCTCCTCACACAGCGGACCCACAGCACTGTCTCCTCACACAGCGGACCCACACACTGTCTCCTCACACAGCGGACCCACAGCACTGTCTCCTCACACAGCGGACCCACAGCACTGTCTCCTCACACAGCGGGCCCACACACTGTCTTCTCACACAGCGGACCCACACACTGTCTCCTCACACACCGGACCCACACACTGTCTCCTCACACACCGGACCCACACACTGTCTCCTCACACACCTGACCCACACACTGTCTCCTCACACACAGGACCCACACACTGTCTCCTCACACAGCGGACCCACACACTGTCTCCTCACACACCGGACCCACACACTGTCTCCTCACACAGCGGACCCACACACTGTCTCCTCACACAGCGGACCCACAGCACTGTCTCCTCACACAGCGGACCCACACACTGTCTCCTCACACAGCGGACCCACAGCACTGTCTCCTCACACAGCGGACCCACACACTGTCTCCTCACACAGCGGACCCACACACTGTCTCCTCACACACCGGACCCACAGCACTGTCTCCTCACACACCGGACCCACACACTGTCTCCTCACACAGCGGACCCACAGCACTGTCTCCTCACACAGCGGACCCACAGCACTGTCTCCTCACACAGCGGACCCACACACTGTCTCCTCACACAGCGGACCCACAGCACTGTCTCCTCACACACCGGACCCACACACTGTCTCCTCACACACCGGACCCACACACTGTCTCCTCACACAGCGGACCCACACACTGTCTCCTCACACACCGGACCCACACACTGTCTCCTCACACACCGGACCCACACACTGTCTCCTCACACAGCGGACCCACACACTGTCTCCTCACACACCGGACCCACACACTGTCTCCTCACACAGCGGACCCACACACTGTCTCCTCACACAGCGGACCCACACACTGTCTCCTCACACACCGGACCCACACACTGTCTCCTCACACAGCGGACCCACACACTGTCTCCTCACACAGCGGACCCACAGCACTGTCTCCTCACACAGCGGACCCACACACTGTCTCCTCACACAGCGGACCCACACACTGTCTCCTCACACAGCGGACCCACACACTGTCTCCTCACACAGCGGACCCACAGCACTGTCTCCTCACACAGCGGACCCACAGCACTGTCTCCTCACACACCGGACCCACACACTGTCTCCTCACACACCGGACCCACACACTGTCTCCTCACACACCTGACCCACACACTGTCTCCTCACACAGCGGACCCACACACTGTCTCCTCACACAGCGGACCCACACACTGTCTCCTCACACAGCGGACCCACAGCACTGTCTTCTCACACACCGGACCCACACACTGTCTCCTCACACACCGGACCCACACACCTGACCCACACACTGTCTCCTCACACACATGACCCACACACTGTCTCCTCACACAGCGGACCCACACACTGTCTTCTCACACACCGGACCCACACACTGTCTCCTCACACACCTGACCCACACACTGTCTCCTCACACACCTGACCCACACACTGTCTCCTCACACAGCGGACCCACACACTGTCTCCTCACACATCGGACCCACACACTGTCTCCTCACACAGCGGACCCACACACTGTCTCCTCACACACCGGACCCACACACTGTCTCCTCACACACCTGACCCACACACTGTCTTCTCACACACCGGACCCACACACTGTCTCCTCACACACCTGACCCACACACTGTCTCCTCACACACCTGACCCACACACTGTCTTCTCACACACCGGACCCACACACTGTCTCCTCACACAGCGGACCCACACACTGTCTCCTCACACACCTGACCCACACACTGTCTTCTCACACACCGGACCCACACACTGTCTCCTCACACACCTGACCCACAGCACTGCTCAGTCACTCTACTCATATGCTGCAACGACGTAGTAACTTCTCTAATTAAATATATAATATTATAGGCAGCAACGCAACATTAGTAATTAGACTACGTCTAATTACTAATTACCCGAAACGCTATGCGTACTAGTGGCTTTAGGTATTGTATGTACTACCTCTATCTTTAAATCATACAGAATGTTTGTACTGTAGCTCTGCAACTATGTATGTACTTTTCCTAAATAATTATTATTATTATTATTATTATTATTATTATTATTATTATTATTATTATTATTATTATTATTATCATTATAATTACGCAAAGCTACCCAAATCTACTCACAGGTACCCAAAGCTTCCTAGCATTACGTAAGTAATGAATAACTTTCATATATTTACTCACTATAATGTTGGTGCTGAATGTTGACGATGAAAAAACATATTTTTACTCTGAAATTATATTATTTTATAGCGAAATTGTGTCCCTCTACTTACCCAAAGCCACAACATTGTCGTTTGGATCGTCGACTTCCTGTGGCGTCATCTGCCACTTAGTTTCATCTAATTTTGTTATAAAATTATACTTTTTCAGTGTTAAAATGTGTTTTTACATGTTCTACATTCAGCACTAACATTTAGTGAGTAAATTTATCATATTTGTTAATTACTTCCGTAATGCTAGGAAGCTTTGGGTATCTTAGAGCAGATTTGAGTAATTAGACGGACCATATATACACGACCCTTGAGTAAAATGAGTTCCCAATTGGACTCTTCAGTGGCCTGAGAAAGGCCTTTGATACTGTAAACCATAACTACCTCTTACTTAAACTTCACCACTGTGGTATCCAAGGCCTTACTCTGAACTAATTTCGTTCCTATCTCAGTGACAGACACCAATATGTAGCCATCAATAGCATAACCTCCCCCACTCTACCATTAACAATAGGAGTGCCGCAGGGCAGCATCTTAGGACCTCTCCTATTTTTTGTATACATCAATAATTTGCCAAATGTTTCTACCATTTATTAACCTACACTATTTGCTGACGATACTACCTTCATCTATTCTGACCCCAACCCACACACACTAAATAATATTGTTAACAATGAATTAAAAAAAGGTTCACTCATGGATGTCAACAAACTCGTACTCAACATAGAAAAAACCTACTACATTTTATTTGGTAGTAAATCATCAAATCAAATTCAACTTCAGATAGATAATGTTAACATCAGCAATAAAAATGATGGAAAGTTCCTTGGCCAATACATAGACAAGAGACTCAACTTCAGCACCCACATACAACACATAGCCAAAAAAAGTGTCAAAAACAGTTGGCATACTCACTAAAATCTGATATTATGTTCCTCATTCTGCTCTTCTTTCGTTATACTACGCACTAATCTCTCCCTATCTTACATACGGTATCTGTGTATGGGGTTCAACCACTGCAAATAACCACAAGCCCATCATCACTCAGCAAACATCTACTATCAGAACTATAACAAACTGTTGTCTTCAGACAACACTCAACCCCTCTGTTTAAGTCCCTATAACATGCTAAATATAAATTCACTCCACACACATTCTCTTGTGCCATTTCATGTATAAAACCTTGTTCCTAAATGTTAATCTTGGTCTGAAACTTTTCCTTGATAGGTGTAACATAAATAAATATCTCTTTGATATCACCAGAAACAAACTGATTCTCTGCAAACACTCCCTAAATTCTCTTTGAAACTCACTCCCTAAAGAATTACAAAATTATCCAACCTATGCCTTACTCAAAAGTAAAACCAAAAAGTACCTAATTTCAATTTCATCCTCATAGTTTCCTACCTTGTGCTTTAAACTTACACTGTATCTTGTACTACCCACTTCTCCAATATTAGTACTTAAGACATATTTCTTCACCAGTGTGTGATCACCTGTCATTTTATACTGTAGTTATTTGTTGATATAAAACCTTGGTACAATGTACTTTTTCATCTGACCTGATGTGTCAGACTAAGGACCTGCCCGAAACGTTACGCGTGTTAATGGCTTTACAAGAACGTACAAATACCACTCTTATGTAATCTCACCAACCCATTGTACTTCTTGTGAATAAAAAATATTAGTAATATTTCTGTGCCGCCCGGGATTCGAACCCGTAATTCTCGATTGTGTGTCGAGAACGAACCCGACAGTACTACCAGGAACCTGAACTACCTGGGACGGGACGGGACGGAACGTTTACCAGCTGTTACGGGCTTACTAAGGTCCACCTAGAGCAGCTCTGGGCTTCCACAGGGGGCAACCCACAATAGTTGCCTTACTCCCAGTTACGCATTTATCCCTGGATGAATAAGCCATTACGTGTAAGAAAACGTGTCCAAACGTCGCGACTGGTCTGCAGCGGAAATCTAACCCATGAGCTTTCGTTTGTAAACCAACTACTGCGCTGACTACTACTAAACTGTTGACTGCTGCGTTACAGAATGGAGCAGAATTAGTAACTTCTAGAAGTCTGCTGACCTTATTGGGTGACTGTTACAACCCTTGAAGCCTAGGTATGGTTCTTTTGCTTGCAGTGATAACAAATTTGTACATTCGGCCATGCCATAAAGTTTCGTCTAGGGTATGATAGAGTGAAACACTGTTTTATATGCAAAACAATATACAGTACTTAAGGGTAACAAGACAAATCAAACAGATTTTTTTTTTATTTTTAGATAAAATGGTAAAAAACCTGGTACCTGGGCCACCTCTTCCAGACCATCTGGGTCAGAATAAATATGGGCTTTGGCACCAGCCTCACTCTCGACATCCGCGTGAGCTAAGAATGTATCCTCAAGGTCCACCTCCACCTCCCTGTCTGAAGGGGTCCTGGCCTCGAGAACATCCACCTTCGTAGTAACAGGACTTACCACACTCTGCTTACCCATGGATCTGGTCACAACACAGGCTGGATAAATGACACCATCATCCTCATCTGGTTGAGCCAGTACTGCATTAGGGTTAGTAAACATGACAGGACAATCTGTCCCACTTGTCAAAATCAATACCTACAATAATATCAACCCCAGGGATGGGCAACTGCTCACTAACTGCTACAGTGCACCAACCCGGTGTAATAGATGATTTCAGGTTGAATTTAACTAATTTTTTTTTTTATTTTTATTTTTACATGCAAACATGCAAATTAAATACAATAAAAACAAAGAAACACAGTACAAACCACAGAGAACAAAGGAAAAAACCCATCAGCCAGAAGGGCCGACAGCACAGCATAACAAAGTACAAACTCAAAAATGTACTGAAAATACAGGACAAAAGGTAAACACATGCAGCACAAAGTATAAACAAAAGTAGTACAAGGATAAACAAATGCAAAGGAGCAAAAAAACACAGGCGCATAGCAAACAGTACAAAACCATCGGTTTACAACAAACAAACCTAACACCGGCCTGAAGGACCGAGACCCAAAATACACCTCAATACACAAAATAAACAGAGAAGAAATAATAATTTAAGAACAGAGATCGAACATCATAGCCAGAAGGGAACATATTACAACAAAGTAAAGAAACATAGAACACGAAAAGGCATAGCCAAAAGAGCACAGACTACAACAAAATAAAGAAACATAGATCATGAAAAGGCATACCCAAAAGAACAGGGACATTTAGAAAACATCGGCCTGAAGGGCACACAATATACATCACATAACATACATCACATAACAGACTAAAATCCAAGATATACCCGATATACACCGCAAGCACACAGGCTATCAGTCCTGTGCATACTTTTCCGGCCACTCTGCAGCCGGGAAAAGAGTACAATACGCCTCCCACATCGCCAGAATATGTTCCGGAATAGGGAGACTAAGGGCCGTCCGAGGATCGGGCATCGAAATCGGCACACCCTTAGCAAATACCTTATACGCTGGAACCCAGACAGTCGTGGGGCACCACGGAATAGGCTCCACTATGTTATGAAAGGTAATAACTACAGGGTTGGACGTCGCATGATACTCCACGCCGTTGGCTAAGATGAACGGGACAGGCTTCTTCTTACCGGCGCAGGCAACGGGCAGCGCACTTGTAACCGCGGCAGCCTCACAGGGCTGCGCAGCAACCACCGGACGGGACACCCGCGGGGGCTCCTCTCTCCGAACATCCTTTTTCAGAACCAACACGAGGTCCCGACCTGCACCAGCACCCCCTTCACCAACATCTGGAGGTGCAACTACCCCCCACTGCGGGGAACTGCCGACAGAAGCCACAGGAGGCGAATCATATACACAATCCTCGGCATCAGCAGGTACATGGACGTCAGCGTCCACGACCTCAATTCCCGAGAACCCATCAACGTCAGAATCCACCACATCAGCCCATGCAGTAGACGATCGCCTGGACCGCTTGGGCACCGGGCGCACATCTTCGGAACCGGAAGCGGACCCAGACCCACGGGCATCACAAGCCGCGCGTACTCGTCTCACGACCGCAGCAGCCTCAACCGCAGGGGGAACCGGACCACACACAACCGGGGACCCCACAGCCACTTCAGCCTCTGTGATCCGAGTCGAGGAGACAGGGCCAGGCGCAGCATCCGAAGACAGGTGAACATGCGATGAGGAGGGCGCAGCACAATGGGCCACTGGAGCAGCAGGGACAGGCACACTAACAGGATCAGGAGAATCCACCGATATCATCGCAACAGCCTGAGGAGGGCCGGCGACATCCGGGGAAACGTCAGGGGACGCCGGGGGAGCCGCAACAACGAGCCGGTCGGTCTCCGCATCCCCGAAGTCCTCGTCCAGGGGAAGCGGAGGGAAATCTTCTTCCCGAAAGAGGTTGACAGGTGCAACCGGATCCGCCTCGCACCCGGCAGCCTGATGCCCCATCAAGCCACACCGGAAACAGGTCCTAGGCTGCCGGGCATAGTACACCCGGATGTAGCATCCCAGAAGCCGGACCGAAGATGGAATGTCCGACCGCAGACGCATACCCAAGGTGCGAATGTTTGTCCGCCTCCCGGCATATCTCCCTGAGGATATCGTGTTTACCCTCACACTGATGACGGGCCCAAATCGCTGGAAATAACGCCGCAGAAGATCCTCGGGAAACTCCAGTGGCGCCCCATGCACACTGACATAGGTCAGCGCACCACTCCGGTCTGATATGGAGACTGAGCCGGTACCTCCCGGCAATGACAGCGAGCGCCCCTCGTAACGACTGAGGAAGGCACGGTACACCTCCTCCGTCGCCAGCTTAATGACAACACGATGAGCAGTCACCAGCTCAATCCCGTCGACATCTAGCACCGGGACATGCAGCATATCGCACAGCACCTCCGCTACCTCTGGATACCCAGCACGTCCAGAGAATTCCAGGCCTACTGAGTTCACACGCTTAATTGCTGGTAGGGGACCACCCATGGTTAACCCAACACCTGCCACGTCTGCACTCCGCCAGGCAGGCAACAACACTGGGGGGCGGGGGGGGGGCAGCTACGCCCCGCCACCTGGCGATCAAACAGCTGACTACCCTAGCAGTCACGGAGGGACACGTCCGCACTCCACGGCTGCTCAGGGTCAACTCTCTTCCTTGTAATAACACTACCTCTCCAGTGTCTTCTGTGCTAACATCAGTAAGAACATGATCAGAAATTAGAGACTGGGAAGCACCAGTGTCCCATAACAACTGCACTGGCTTCCAGGTTCCACTAGTACATAATAAGGTGCCCGAATGTAGGTATGGTTCAAAACTAGTCATCCACTTGGGCATGACTGGAGCAACATGGGCACTAAAGGCTTGCAAACCCCTACTCATAATCAGACCAGTTGGTCTCAACTCAGGGTGCAAGGCATAACATGAATTTACCACATGACCTCTTCTCCTGCAATGCGTGTAATATCTGCCAGTGGTCGAAACAGCCGAACCAACTACAGGTTTAATCACTACATTACTTGAGGTTGACAACCCTGTCTGTTGTTTCTCAGTTTTAGGCTTTACAGGAGAAGAGTTCAGGGGAGAAGGTGAGGTAGCTGGTCGGGCCTGGAAAACATGATTTTTAGGAACATAATAATTAGTCTTAGCATTATAATGATTAACTGGTGCTCGAAAAGGCACCTTAGTAAGTAATTCATGCTCATCAGCTAGCTTGGCTAGTTTCATAAGATCAGTGGCTTGTTTATTTTCTGCCATAAACAAAGCTAATTTCTCTGGTAGACATCCCAAAACTTCCTCAGTTACTATAAGGTTTTTCAAAGTCTCAAACTCTGTAATGTTAAGTGCTTTAACCCATCTGTCAAAATGATAGAGTTTAACCCGTATAAAGTCAGAAATAGTCTGGTCATGTGCTCTTTTTAAACCTCTGAACTTTTGTCTATGTGCCGCAGGGATCTGCTGGTATGCATTCAAGATGCTCTGTTGAACAAATTTAAAATCGAAAGAATTCTCAGCAGGAATAGATGCGCAAAACTTCCTGAGTTTTACCTTTAAATTGTGCCTGCATAATGGCAACCCATTGATCCACAGGCCAATTCATGCTGACTGCTAACTTCTTAAAATGTAAAAACAATATTTCTGGATCTTCCTTATTGAATTTAGGTAAATCTATATGTTTGCTATACTTGGAAGAAATATTTATACTCTCTGAATTATCGCTAGTGTTACCTTGCCCTACTGCAATTCTCTGTTCCTCCAACCTGTTATTAACAGGGCGTTAAACATCCTCTGAATACTGCTCGTCACTTTTGAATTTTCAGGGAAATTTAAGTGCGAAATTTTACTTTGCAACCTAGCTCATAGGTTCCAACTAAGCCAATCACGTTGGGCGCCAGATGTGGGAATTTTCTATTTTGCTTTCCCGACTGCAATGCGTACATCACCAATGTACATGTGGCAGACGCTTCACGAAGCTGTCGGAATCAGCAGAGAAAATACGAGAGCAACCGTACAGGGCCTGGGAGCAAGGTCGAGTTAGAGTCCTTGTGGGTCTCTTCTCAGACTAGCCTCACCTGGTCCTGCTCCACGTTGGTCGTTGGAATCTCCTCAATGATTTAACACTTTAAGGGACTCCTAGGGTCCTCATCACATTTATAGTTTAGTGAATTAGGCAACTCGGTGTTGAAGACACTTAGAGCTGAAGGCTTGAGTAATATTGGCAGTATTCAGAAGTGGTTCAACGGAAACACCGCATAAAGCTTAACAGTAGTTTATTTACTAACTTAACCACTAATACAAAGGGTGCTTGATTTACTTTAGATTGGTGTCAAAAAGGCTATGGTTGCATTAGCGAGACTCTTGACGTCTGGCTAATGGACTCGGATCCACTCGTGGAGTAATATCTAACTTAGCACAGTTGACAGCCAATCATTAACACGGCAAACTAACTGCCGGTATGCAAAGGGATCACAAGAGTTCCGACCGGATACTCGGTAATGATGATATGCAATAAATCACAAATACACTGTCAATGGGACAGGCAATAACATGCACAATAATAATCACACACAATACTAAATGTGTGGTGAATGTGAAGCTCACATTCACAGACGAGTGTAATGCCATGATACCAAACAGATAAACACGCATACACCGTCGGGTGCCTTCACCTATAACCTGTGTCAGATATGAGTAGGTGAGAACTGTGGTTGATCCCTCAGATCATCACAGACAGACACAATAAAACAATGACAAGATCTTGTACTTACATGGTAGGCTACCTCTCTTATTCACTCACTCACTCAGGCACATTTATGCAAGAACTCATCAGTACTCATTGCAGCTCATTGACCAAGAACACGGCTCATTGCAGTGCACAGTGCACCGATCTTCATGCACAAGCCCTATCTTTGTTAACCCTGGATAGTAAACTGGCATGTTGGGTATCTACAGAATGCCCACTTAACCAGGAATACGTTTATAATACGGAGGCCGCCGTATGTCCAGGCAGGAAGTAGAAACAGGGAAGTTACTGGCCATGGGGTCAGAGAGTACACATAGGAGGTCCAAAGCGTGAGAGAGCAGATGAGATGTCAGCTCAGGCGACAGAGTCTGACCTTTGGGGTCAGCCTCAACCAGCGCGATGGAGAATAACAACTGTGACGTGGTCGTGACGTGTTCATGACGTCACCTCTGCTACTGACCAGGGAACGATCAATATAATTGGTTCCTGCTCATTTGTTGCAATGCTATTGGTCAAATTGTAATCCCTTGTGTTGTGTCCCACGAGGAGCCCTGAGCCCCAGGCAAGAGCATTCACGTGAGGGAGCCCTTGCACAGAGGACGTGTCCTGTTCTATCTATCGGCCAACAGACAGAAGAACACTGTCTATTCCTCACCGTCAAGTTAAACTCAGCGTCTTTTCGATATACCAACGCTCGCCCGGAATCGCGACTGTGAATATATTGTTTAGAAGCCTAGTGAAAAAAATCACCAGAGCGAAACAGACTGGTATCAGGTAACTCCTGGTTACAAGTGGAGATCGTCTGTGAGTGACCTAGAGTGAACTAAGGAGTGCCGCTGCCTAAGTAACCTGTGAGTGACTTTCACCACAGTGTACCTCATGGTATCATATAATCAGCTGCCAACCGCCACTTGGTCCAGAGCGTGTAGCTAGTACCTCAGTACCTCGGTACCTCGAGCCGCCAGCCGCCCTGCCTCACTGTACTACGTGACGTCACCACCTTACTTACCGCCAGTGCCATCAAATGTGTGTGCGTGTGTCTGTTAGACATACAGCGCGCCCTCCTGCAAGTACCCCCCGTGTCAAGTACGGTTTGTGGGAAAGCCTGTCGCCAAGGGTGTCACTTCAGAACGAGGACACCAGCTATCAGGCTTGTTTATCAGAAACAAGTCACAACTAAAAGGCTAAATAATCCTTGGCTTACAAAGGGGATACTTAAATCCATTAATAAAAAACATGACCTTGAGAAGAAGTATAGGTTAGGAATCGTCTCCAAAGAATTTTCAAAGAATTACTCATCATTGCTATCTAAAATAATTAGAAGAGCCAAAATTAAATACTACGAAGATAAATTTACCCACACAAAGGGCAACATTAAGAAAACATGGAGCACAATTTCACAAATATTGGGATCGAAGAAGATTTTAAATAACAAACCAATACTCCTGTCAAATAATGATGGTCTGCTTTCAGTCACTGATACTGCTTTTGAGCTGAACTATATGTTTAACTGATCTCTAACCCTGTCCATGGAGGACAGAAGAAAATGTATATATGGTGGTTAGCATTGTAAATGTGTGGCCACGTCTGTGGTAGAAAAATAATAATAATAAAAAAAACTGCTTTTGAGTTCAATAGGTTCTTCTCTTCCATTGGGTCATCCCTTGCAAATGATATTCCATCTTCCAGTACTAATATTCAGGACTATCTTACAGGTAAATATCCACAGTCTCTGTACCTAATGCCTACTAATTCCACTTATGTTACTGACATAATCTTTTCCCTTAAAACCAAGTCTAGTGCCCTTGAGGAGATACCAACTCTTATTTACAAAAAAAACTTCAGATTTTTAGCTCCTGCCATTGCATTGCTGTTCAACAAGTCATTTGAACTCCAAACCTTTCCAGATATTCTAAAAAAGTGAGAGTAACCCCTGTCCACAAATGAGTGATCCCACTGATGTTAACAACTTCAGACCTATATAATTTCTGCCAAACTTGTCTAAAATATTTGAAAAACGTATCTACAAGCAGCTTTACTCTTATGTACCCGAACACAATATACTTAGCTCTTGTCAATATGGCTTCAGTCCCCAAAAAAGCACTAACGATGCACTTATTTGTATGACTAACTTGATAGATGCAGCTCTTGATAAAAATGAGTTCCCTATTGGGTTATTTGTGGACCTGCGTAAGGCTTTTGACACTGTCAACCACCAAAAACCTTCTTCTTAAATTACAACATTATGGAGTCAGAGGTCACTCCCTGCAGTACCTTAAGTCTTACCTTACTGACAGGCTCCAGTATGTTTCTGTGAATAATTCACTTTCTCCCACCCTACCCATCAACATTGGTGTTCCCCAGGGCAGCATACTTGGCCCTCTCCTCATTCTCATCTACATTAATGACCTCCCAAATGCCTCCCAACATCTCAAACCAATTCTATTTGCTGACGACACAACCTTCATTTACTCCAGTCCTGAACCCCTTGCTCTAAATGTCACAGTTAATACTGAGCTAAATAAAGTCCATCACTGGCTAACTGCCAACAAACTCACCCTCAACATTGACAAAACTTTCTATATTTTGTTTGGCAATAAATCCTCAAATCAAATAAATCTCAGGATTAACAATACCCAAATTTGTAACAAAGTAGATGGCAAATTTCTTGGCGTTCTCATTGACCGCAAGCTGAATTTCCAGGGACACATTCTAAATATATCAAAAAAAAGTTTCAAAAGCTGTTGGCATTCTTTCTAAGATCAGATATTATGTACCTCGCCCTGCCCTGGTGACACTCTATTACTCTACCATCTATCCTTTTTCTACAGGCTCACCATAGCCCGTGCTGATTGGAACTTTGTTCCAGGTAGCGAATCTTAAACAACAATCTATCCATACCTCAACTATGGTATTTCTGCTTGGGGTTCTACTACCCAAAATCATTTACGTCCTCTAATTACTCAACACAAAGCTGCTATTAGGACAATATCCAACTCTGGCCCCAGACATCACTCGGTACCCTTACTCAAATCTCTGAATATGTTAGATATTAAGTCACTGCACATCGTCTCATGTGTATTTTATATATAAAACGCTGAACTGTAATGTCAATCCTAACCTTAAAAGCTTCCTAGAAGGTTGTAACACAGCCCATGAGCACCACACCAGAAACAAATACCTATTTGATATTCCAAGAGTATGACTCAGTCAAACTAGAAATGCTTTACAAATCAAGGGACCCAGAATGTGGAATGACCTCCCCAATCATGTCAAAGACTGTTCCTCTCCCAACCAGTTTAGATAAAAACTAAGTACTACCTAATTAACTCAATGTAACCTACCTCACCAAAAATGTCAACCCATGTCTACGATTTTAAACAATGCTGTTTGTTGACCAAATTGTATTTTTGTTTTTTCTGCCATGTTTCCCACCCCCCCACACCCTTTTTTCATTTTGTTCTTATTTTTTCTCAACACAATTTATACTTTAATCTCAACAGTAAAATGTGTACTTGGATGAAAAAACGATTCTTCGCGGCGGGGATCGTATTCCAGGGACCTGCCCGACACGCTACGCGTACTAGTGGCTGTACAAGAATGTAACAACTCTTGTATATATCGCAAAAAAAAAAAAAAAAAAAAAATAGTATTAAGTTTTAGTCTTAGTGTTTTTCCTGCCCGAAACGCTTTGTGTAATAGTGGCTTTAGACATTGTATGTACTAGCTCTATCTATAAATCCATCAACTTTGTATTTCACCTTGTATATATGTACTTTACCTGAATAAATATTTGTATTTTGTATTTGTATTTGTATTTAACTTTCACCAAATATATTATATATTTGTATAGTCCCCACTAAACTACTGAAAGCTAAAGAAAACATAAATGTCAGAAATAGTCATAGAAAATGCAATAGCGATAAAATATTATAGGGTAGACTTCATCACCGAACATTACAGCGTGAAATATTTGCACCTAAAATGAAGTAAATATTAAGATGCAGAAATAATTCAAAATATAAAGAAATAATTATTTTAATTAACTCTCTGAATAATAAAGTACAAATGTTACTATAAAACCAGGAAAATATGCTAAATTTTTATAATATTGTTACGAAGGAATACAAACATTGGATAAATTTTATTTTTTTAATATGCATTAAAAGTTAACTTCAACTAGAGATCTGTAACAATGGCTTAGTGCCTCTTTTACAGACCTACATCCAGCTCTCTTGATGGACATCCCCCGTGCCTCTGTTGTATATATTCACGCCTCTATTGTATATATATTCCGTCCTCTAATGTATATATTCCCACCTCTGTTATATATATTCCCTCCTGTTGTATATATTCCCTCCTGTTGTATATATTCCCTCCTGTTGTATATCTTCCCGCCTCTGTTGCATATCTTCCCGCCTCTGTTGTGTATCTTCCCGCCTCTAATGTATATCTTCCCGCCTCTCTTGTATATATTCCCACCTCTGTTGTATATATTCCCTCCTGTTGTATATATTCCCTCCTGTTGTATATCTTCCCGCCTCTGTTGTATATCTTCCCGCCTCTGTTGTGTATCTTCCCGCCTCTGTTGTGTATCTTCCCGCCTCTGTTGTATATCTTCCCGCCTCTGTTGTGTATCTTCCCGCCTCTGTTGTGTATCTTCCCGCCTCTGTTGTATATCTTCCCGCCTCTGTTGTGTATCTTTCCGCCTCTGTTGTGTATCTTCCCGCCTCTGTTGTATATCTTCCCGCCTCTGTTGTATATCTTCCCGCCTCTGTTGTATATCTTCCCACCTCTGTTGTGTATCTTCCCGCCTCTGTTGTGTATCTTCCCGCCTCTGTTGTGTATCTTCCCGCCTCTGTTGTATATCTTCCCGCCTCTGTTGTATATCTTCCCGCCTCTGTTGCATATCTTCCCGCCTCTGTTGTATATCTTCCCGCCTCTGTTGTGTATCTTCCCGCCTCTGTTGTGTATCTTCCCGCCTCTGTTGTATAACTTCCCGCCTCTGTTGTGTATCTTCCCGCCTCTGTTGTATATATTCCCTCCTCTGTTGTATATCTTCCCGCCTCTGTTGTATATCTTCCCGCCTCTGTTGTATATCTTCCCGCCTCTGTTGTATATCTTCCCGCCTCTGTTGTATATCTTCCCGCCTCTGTTGTATATCTTCCCGCCTCTGTTGTATATCTTCCCGCCTCTGTTGTATATCTTCCCGCCTCTGTTGTATATCTTCCTGCCTCTGTTGTATATCTTCCCGCCTCTGTTGTATATCTTCCCGCCTCTGTTGTATATGTTCCCGCCTCTGTTGTATATCTTCCCGCCTCTGTTGTATATCTTCCCGCCTCTGTTGTGTATCTTCCCGCCTCTGTTGTATATCTTCCCGCCCCTGTTGTATATCTTCCCGCCTCTGTTGTGTATCTTCCCGCCTCTGTTGTGTATCTTCCCGCCTCTGTTGTGTATCTTCCCGCCTCTGTTGTATATCTTCCCGCCTCTGTTGTGTATCTTCCCGCCTCTGTTGTATATCTTCCTGCCTCTGTTGTATATCTTCCCGCCTCTGTTGTGTATCTTTCCGCCTCTGTTGTATATATTCCCGCCTCTGTTGTATATATTCCCGCCTCTGTTGTATATATTCCCGCCTCTGTTGTATATCTTCCCGCCTCTGTTGTATATCTTCCTGCCTCTGTTGTATATCTTCCCGCCTCTGTTGTGTATCTTTCCGCCTCTGTTGTATATATTCCCGCCTCTGTTGTATATATTCCCGCCTCTGTTGTATATATTCCCGCCTCTGTTGTATATCTTCCCGCCTCTGTTGTATATCTTCCCGCCTCTGTTGTGTATCTTCCCGCCTCTGTTGTATATATTCCCGCCTCTGTTGTATATCTTCCCGCCTTGTTGTGTATCTTCCCGCCTCTGTTGTATATCTTCCCGCCACTGTTGTGTATCTTCCCGCCTCTGTTGTGTATCTTCCCGCCTCTGTTGTATATCTTCCCGCCTCTGTTGTGTATCTTCCCGCCTCTGTTGTATATCTTCCCGCCTCTGTTGTATATCTTCCCGCCTCTGTTGTATATCTTCCCGCCTCTGTTGTATATCTTCCCGCCTCTGTTGTGTATCTTCCCGCCTCTGTTGTATATCTTCCCGCCTCTGTTGTGTATCTTCCCGCCTCTGTTGTGTATCTTCCCGCCTCTGTTGTGTATCTTCCCGCCTCTGTTGTATATCTTCCCGCCTCTGTTGTATATATTCCCTCCTCTAATGTATTTCTTCCAGCCTCTGTTGTATATATTCCCTCTTGTTTCATATCTTCCCGCCTCTGTTGTATATCTTCCCGCCTCTGTTGTATATCTTCCCGCCTCTGTTGTATATCTTTCCGCCTCTGTTGTATATCTTCCCGCCTCTGTTGTATATCTTCCCGCCTCTGTTGTATATATTCCCTCTTGTTTCATATCTTCCCACCACTGTTGTGTATCTTCCCGCCTCTGTTGTGTATCTTCCCGCCTCTCTTGTATATCTTCCCGCCTCTGTTGTGTATCTTCCCGCCTCTCTTGTATATCTTCCCGCCTCTATAGGGAATATCTTCCCTAAATGTAACTAAATTTATTTATTTATTTATATACAAGAAGGTACATTGAGTTCATGAGAGTAGAGAGACGTGAAGACTTACCGTCTCGTACAGCGTCTAGCACACACACAGTGTTACCAGCAGATGAAGTCTTACCGTCTCGTACAGCGTCTAGCACACACACAATGTTACCAGCAGATGAAGACTTACCGTCTCGTACAGCGTCTAGCACACACACAGTGTTACCAGCAGATGAAGTCTTACCGTCTCGTACAGCGTCTAGCACACACACAATGTTACCAGCAGATGAAGACTTACCGTCTCGTACAGCGTCTAGCACACACACAGTGTTACCAGCAGATGAAGACTTACCGTCTCGTACAGCGTCTAGCACACACACAGTGTTACCAGCAGATGAAGACTTACCGTCCCGTACAGCGTCTAGCACACTTCACAGTGTTACCAGCAGATGAAGTCTTACCGTCTCGTACAGCGTCTAGCACACTTCACAGTGTTACCAGCAGATGAAGACTTACCGTCTCGTACAGCGTCTAGCACACACACAGTGTTACCAGCAGATGAAGACTTACCGTCTCGTACAGCGTCTAGCACACACACAATGTTACCAGCAGATGAAGACTTACCGTCTCGTACAGCGTCTAGCACACACACAGTGTTACCAGCAGATGAAGTCTTACCGTCTCGTACAGCGTCTAGCACACTTCACAGTGTTACCAGCAGATGAAGTCTTACCGTCTCGTACAGCGTCTAGCACACTTCACAGTGTTACCAGCAGATCCTTAATCTAACATATAATATTAAGAAGGTATTTTCTAGCAAAATTAAAAAAAAAATTTACAGGTACACTGTAAGTACAAAACACATCGCAAGATGGTACAACAAAAATACATTGTATAAGAAATTGGCAGAAAAAAGTAGGTACATTAAAGTAAATTTAAGAGGACAATGTAATCCACAGGAACATTTTAGCGTAATTTGAGTTTATTGCAAGATATAATGTAGCGAACTGTGTGTATAATATGATACAAAATACCAGCAATGATTACAATGTAAGTTGTAGGGCTTAGGTACACATATTGGAGGACTGGGTAGCTCTAGAGGCAGTGCGAGTTACAGCACGAGGTAGGAAACTATGAACAGGAAATTAGGTACTTTTTGGGTTTATCTTTGAATAAGGCCAAAAGCAGGTTTTGAATAAGGTTGGACAGCTTTTCAAATCATTAGGGAGTGAGTTCCATAGACTGGGTCCCTTTATTTGCAAAGGGTGTTTACACAGATTAAGTTTGACTCCGGGATATCAAGAGAATATTTATGTCTGGTGTGGTGATAATAGGTCCTATTACATCTGTCCAGGGAGAGTTTCAGAACAGGGTTTGCACTTAAGAACAGGGTTTTGTAAATGTAATTGACGCAAGAGAATGTGTGAAGTGAATTATGTTAAGCATGTTTAGGGATTTGAACAGGGGAGCTGTGTGTTGTCTGAAAGCAGAGTTTGTTATTGTTCTGATAGCAGATTTTTGCTGGTTGATGATGAACTTGATGTGGTTGAACCCCATGCACAGATACCATAAGTAAGATAGGATAGATTAGTGCATAATATAGTGAGATGAGAGCAGAGTTAGATACATAATATATATGATCTTAGTGAATATACCAACTGTTTAGAGACTTTCTTTGTTATGTGTTGTATGTGGGTGCTGAAGGTGAGTCTTGTCTAAGTACAGGCCAAGGAACTTTCCAATTTTTATTGCTGATATTAACATTATCTATCTGAAGCTGAATTGTATTATGGATTTGCTTCCAAATAAGATGTAGTAGGTCCCACCGTAGTATGAGGTAGGAGGACCTGAGTACTTTAGGGGTGACGGGACGGGGGCGCTTACTCTCATGAGTACTACGACGAAGCACCGCCAACGTAACTAAAAAAAATGACTATGACAGGCGATGCGACGCTGAGGTCACTAACAATGACAGAGACTGTAACGAAACGTCGTAACAAGCAAAATGCTTTGGTGTAGTCTCCTTTTATACTACTGATGGGTATGGGGTGCACAATAAACTACCGCTCACAGGATGAGTATGGGGTGCACAATAAACTACCGCTCACAGGATGAGATAGGGGTGCACAATAAACTACGTGTACAAAATGGTGTGAGGGGCACTAACGCCCTCAGGAAGGGTATCGAGTCCACAAACCTGAGTCAACAGGCAAATGGGGGGGGGGGTTACCTTTGACCAGCTTCCTGNAGAAAGATTAACAATCTTTGGACAACACCCACCAGAGGGACTCGAACCCAGAGAGCACAACCACCTTCAAGTAGCTGCCATAACTAGTATGCCTTAACCCACTACACCACATCAGACCCTTAAAAGAGATAGAGATTTCAAGTATTTACCTCAAATATCTCCACCTCCCAAGGGCGCCAGATTAATGAGGGGTTACTCAAGCATTTTTCATCAAGCCACTGTCAATGTGGGAGAACTCGTGTCCAGCTATAAGCCTATACTTGCATGAACCACAAGAGAAGATAACAATCTTTGGACAACACCCACCAGAGGGACTCGAACCCAGAGAGCACAACCACCTTCAAGTAGCTGCCATAACTAGTATGCCTTAACCCACTACACCACATCAGACCCTTAAAAGAGATAGAGATTTCAAAGTATTTACCTCAAATATCTCCACCTCCCAAGGGCGCCAGATTAATGAGGGGTTACTCAAGCATTTTTCATCAAGCCACTGTCAATGTGGGAGAACTCGTGTCCAGCTATAAGCCTATACTTGCATGAACCACAAGAGAAGATTAACAATCTTTGGACAACACCCACCAGAGGGACTCGAACCCAGAGAGCACAACCACCTCAAGTAGCTGCCATAACTAGTATGCCTTAACCCACTACACCACATCAGACCCTTAAAAGAGATAGAGATTTCAAAGTATTTACCTCAAATATCTCCACCTCCCAAGGGCGCCAGATTAATGAGGGGTTACTCAAGCATTTTTCATCAAGCCACTGTCAATGTGGGAGAACTCGTGTCAGCTATAAGCCTATACTTGCATGAACCACAAGAGAAGATTAACAATCTTTGGACAACACCCACCAGAGGGACTCGAACCCAGAGAGCACACCACCTTCAAGTAGCTGCCATAACTAGTATGCCTTAACCCACTACACCACATCAGACCCTTAAAGAGATAGAGATTTCAAAGTATTTACCTCAAATATCTCCACCTCCCAAGGGCGCCAGATTAATGAGGGGTTACTCAAGCATTTTTCATCAAGCCACTGTCAATGTGGGAGAACTCGTGTCCAGCTATAAGCCTATACTTGCATGAACCACAAGAGAAGATTAACAATCTTTGGACAACACCCACCAGAGGGACTCGAACCCAGAGAGCACAACCACCTTCAAGTAGCTGCCATAACTAGTATGCCTTAACCCACTACACCACATCAGACCCTTAAAAGAGATAGAGATTTCAAAGTATTTACCTCAAATATCTCCACCTCCCAAGGGCGCCAGATTAATGAGGGGTTACTCAAGCATTTTTCATCAAGCCACTGTCAATGTGGGAGAACTCGTGTCCAGCTATAAGCCTATACTTGCATGAACCACAAGAGAAGATTAACAATCTTTGGACAACATCCACCAGAGGGACTCGAACCCAGAGAGCACAACCACCTTCAAGTAGCTGCCATAACTAGTATGCCTTAACCCACTACACCACATCAGACCCTTAAAAGAGATAGAGATTTCAAAGTATTTACTTCAAATATCTCCACCTCACAAGGGCGCCAGATTAATGATGGGTTACTCAAGCATTTTTCATCAAGCGACTGTCAATGTGGGAGAACTCGTGTCCAGCTATAAGCCTATACTTGCATGAACCACAAGAGAAGATTAACAATCTTTGGACAACACCCACCAGAGGGACTCGAACCCAGAGAGCACAACCACCTTCAAGTAGCTGCCATAACTAGTATGCCTTAACCCACTACACCACATCAGACCCTTAAAAGAGATAGAGATTTCAAAGTATTTACCTCAAATATCTCCACCTCCCAAGGGCGCCAGATTAATGAGGGGTTACTCAAGCATTTTTCATCAAGCCACTGTCAATGTGGGAGAACTCGTGTCCAGCTATAAGCCTATACTTGCATGAACCACAAGAGAAGATTAACAATCTTTGGACAACACCCACCAGAGGGACTCGAACCCAGAGAGCACAACCACCTTCAAGTAGCTGCCATAACTAGTATGCCTTAACCCACTACACCACATCAGACCCTTAAAAGAGATAGAGATTTCAAGTATTTACCTCAAATATCTCCACCTCCCAAGGGCGCCAGATTAATGAGGGGTTACTCAAGCATTTTTCATCAAGCCACTGTCAATGTGGGAGAACTCGTGTCCAGCTATAAGCCTATACTTGCATGAACCACAAGAGAAGATTAACAATCTTTGGACAACACCCACCAGAGGGACTCGAACCCAGAGAGCACAACCACCTTCAAGTAGCTGCCATAACTAGTATGCCTTAACCCACTACACCACATCAGACCCTTAAAAGAGATAGAGATTTCAAAGTATTTACCTCAAATATCTCCACCTCCCAAGGGCGCCAGATTAATGAGGGGTTACTCAAGCATTTTTCATCAAGCCACTGTCAATGTGGGAGAACTCGTGTCCAGCTATAAGCCTATACTTGCATGAACCACAAGAGAAGATTAACAATCTTTGGACAACACCCACCAGAGGGACTCGAACCCAGAGAGCACAACCACCTTCAAGTAGCTGCCATAACTAGTATGCCTTAACCCACTACACCACATCAGACCCTTAAAAGAGATAGAGATTTCAAAGTATTTACCTCAAATATCTCCACCTCCCAAGGGCGCCAGATTAATGAGGGGTTACTCAAGCATTTTTCATCAAGCCACTGTCAATGTGGGAGAACTCGTGTCCAGCTATAAGCCTATACTTGCATGAACCACAAGAGAAGATTAACAATCTTTGGACAACACCCACCAGAGGGACTCGAACCCAGAGAGCACAACCACCTTCAAGTAGCTGCCATAACTATATAACTGCCATAACATTTTTCATCAAGCCACATTGACAGTGGCTTGATGAAAAATGCTTGAGTAACCCTCATTAATCTGGCGCCCTTGGGAGGTGGAGATATTTGAGGTAAATACTTTGAAATCTCTATCTCTTTTAAGGGTCTGATGTGGTGTAGTGGGTTAAGGCATACTAGTTATGGCAGCTACTTGAAGGTGGTTGTGCTCTCTGGGTTCGAGTCCCTCTGGTGGGTGTTGTCCAAAGATTGTTAATCTTCTCTTGTGGTTCATGCAAGTATAGGCTTATAGCTGGACACGAGTTCTCCCACATTGACAGTGGCTTGATGAAAAATGCTTGAGTAACCCCTCATTAATCTGGCGCCCTTGGGAGGTGGAGATATTTGAGGTAAATACTTTGAAATCTCTATCTCTTTTAAGGGTCTGATGTGGTGTAGTGGGTTAAGGCATACTAGTTATGGCAGCTACTTGAAGGTGGTTGTGCTCTCTGGGTTCGAGTCCCTCTGGTGGGTGTTGTCCAAAGATTGTTAATCTTCTCTTGTGGTTCATGCAAGTATGGGCTTATAGCTGGACACGAGTTCTCCCACATTGACAGTGGCTTGATGAAAATGCTTGAGTAACCCCTCATTAATCTGGCGCCCTTGGGAGGTGGAGATATTTGAGGTAAATACTTTGAAATCTCTATCTCTTTTAAGGGTCTGATGTGGTGTAGTGGGTTAAGGCATACTAGTTATGGCAGCTACTTGAAGGTGGTTGTGCTCTCTGGGTTCGAGTCCCTCTGGTGGGTGTTGTCCAAAGATTGTTAATCTTCTCTTGTGGTTCATGCAAGTATAGGCTTATAGCTGGACACGAGTTCTCCCACATTGACAGTGGCTTGATGAAAAATGCTTGAGTAACCCCTCATTAATCTGGCGCCCTTGGGAGGTGGAGATATTTGAGGTAAATACTTTGAAATCTCTATCTCTTTTAAGGGTCTGATGTGGTGTAGTGGGTTAAGGCATACTAGTTATGGCAGCTACTTGAAGGTGGTTGTGCTCTCTGGGTTCGAGTCCCTCTGGTGGGTGTTGTCCAAAGATTGTTATATATATATATATATATATATATATATATATATATATATATATATATATATATATATATATATATATATATATATATAATATATATATATATATATATATATAT
>WNGS01063839.1:5327614-5340124 GCA_020271785.1 Procambarus virginalis | reverse complement strand
ACGACTCACCCGACGACTCACCCGACGATTTACCCGACGATTACCCGACGATACCCGACGATTTACCCGACGACTCACCCGACGATTTACCCGACGATTTACCCGACGACTCACCCGACGATTTACCCGACGACTCACCCGACGATTTACCCGACGACTCACCCGACGATTTACCCACGACTCACCCGACGATTACCCGACGACTCACCCGACGATTTACCCGACGACTCACCCGACGATTTACCCGACGACTCACCCGACGACTCACCCGACGACTCACCCGACGATTTACCCGACGACTCACCCGACGATTCACCCCGACGATTTACCCGACGATTTACCCGACGACTCACCCGACGACTCACCCGACGACTCACCCGACGATTCACCCGACTTTACCCCGACGATCACCCGACGACTCACCCGACGACTCACCCGACGACTCACCCGACGACTCACCCGACGACTCACCCGACGATTCACCCGACGATTTACCCGACGATTCACCCGACGACTCACCCGACGACTCACCCGACGACTCACCCGACGACTCACCCGACGATTTACCCGACGACTTCCCGACGACTCACCCGACGATTTACCCGACGACTCACCCGACGACTCACCCGACGACTCACCCGACGATTCACCCGACGACTCACCCGACGACTCACCCGACGACTCACCCTACGATTCACCCGACGACTCACCCACGATTTACCCGACGATTTCACCCGACGACTCACCCGACGACTCACACACGACTCACCCGACGACTCACCCGACGATTCACGCCGACTACTCACCCTACGACTCACCCGACGACTCACCCGACGACTCACCCGACGATTCACCCGACGATTCACCCGACGATTTACCCGACGATTTCACCCGACGATTTACCCGACGATTTACCCGACGATTTACCCGACGACTCACCCGACGATTTATCCGACGATTCACCCGACGACTCACCCGACGATTCACCCGACGATTTACCCGACGATTTACCCGACGACTCACCCGACGATTTACCCGACGATCACCCGACGACTCACCACCCGACGACTCACCCGACGATTTAACCCGACGATTTACCCGACGATTTACCAGACGACTCACCCGACGATTTACCCGACGACGATTTACCCGACGATTTACCCGACGACTCACCCGACGATTTACCCGACGATTTACCCGACTCACCCGACGACTCACCCGACGATTTACCCGACGACTCACCCGACGATTTACCCGACGACTCACCCGACGATTTACCCGACGACTCCCCCGACGACTCACCCACGATTTACCCGACGACTCACCGACGACTTACCCGACGATTTACCCGACGACTCACCCGACGATTTACCTGACGACTCACCCGACGACTCCCCGACGATTAACCCGACGACTCACCCGACGACTCACCCGACGATTCACCCGACGATTTACCCGACGATTCACCCGACGACTCACCCGACGACTCACCCGACGACTCACCCGACGATTCCCGACGACTCACCCGACGACTCACCCGACGATTTACCCGACGACTCACCGACCGCGACTTACCCGACGATTTACCCGACGACTCCCCGACGTTACCCGACGACTCACCCGACGACTCACCCAACGATTTACCCGACGACTCACCCGACGACTTACCCGACGATTTACCCGACGACTCACCCGACGATTTACCTGACGACTCACCCGACGACTCACCCGACGATTTACCCGACGACTCACCCGACGACTTACCCGACGATTTACCCGACGACTCCCCCGACGACTCACCCGACGATTTACCCGACGACTCACCCGACGACTCACCCGACGATTTACCCGACGATACCCGACGACTCACCCGACGATTTACCCGACGCTTACCCGATGACTCACCCGACGACTCACCCGACGATTTTACCCGACGACTTACCCGACGACTCACCGACGACTCACCCGACGATTTACCCGACGATTACCCGACGACTCACCCGACGACTCACACCGACGATTTACCCGACGACTTACCCGACGATTTACCCGACGACTCACCCGACGATTTACCGACGATTTACCCGACGACTCACCCGACGACTCACCCGACGATTACCCGACGACTTACCCGACGATTTACCCGACGACTCACCCGACGATTTGACTATACTATATTCTTTTAATAATAGTAAATTTTGAAGACAGGAATATCACGACGTGGCAGCGGAAGTTAATAATTATGAAAAGAGGCACCGGGCCGGGAGAACTATGTAGCACCGTCTGTATCATTGATTATTAAACATTCCTAGTGTTCGAGACGTCTTTAATACTGGACCACTACTGTGTGCAGCTAGGCTAGACTGGCGTGCACGCCACTCACAGTAGTATCAACAATGTAAAATGCCTAGATCACGGCACAAGATCTCGAGATCTTAGCAGATAAAGTCGTGTTTGATCTCTACTTGCTGGTGCAGACAGATCAGTCATCAGTTCATCAAAAAGAATACATTTTTATATATATATATATTATTATATTTTTATATAATATATATTTTTTATATATATATATATATTTTTTTTAATATATATATAATATATATTATATAATTTTATATATATAATATATATATATGTATATATATATATGTATATATATATAACTTTTTAGACACTCCACCCACCAGGGGTCTCGAACACTGGCCAACGAGGTGGCAGTTGCACCTGTATCCACTACATTATACTTCAAGCCATAAGAGAGGTAGGAATTCTGGGGTATTTAACCAACCAGAACTCCAATCCTATCCCAGGCAATGAGATAGTGTGAGGACCTCTGGTGCCTTTCATCGAGCCTGTTATTGGAGTTCTGGTTAGTTAAATACCCAGAATTCCTACCTCTCTTATGGCTTTGAAGTATAGTGTAGTGGATACAGCGTGCAACTGCCACCTCGTTGGCCAGTGTCCGAGTCCCCTGGTGAGTGGAGTGTCTAAAAAGTTATAAACTTCAGCTAGTGGTTATAGGCTAGTCTGTGCATATATATTATATATATATAGTCAATCAATCTTCGGTTATCCAGAGAATCTATCGAAACTGATGCTCTACAGGAGAGGACATCACAGAAATCTATCCGTGCCCTGTAGTTGCAACCGTTGCAACTATATATATATATATATATATATAATATAAATATATATATATATATATATATTATATATATAGCTAAATAAACTGGTAGACTGACTAGAGCTTTACTGAGAGTATCTTCTGTTGTCCGTTGACGAGGGTGTTGGAGGCGAGGATGGCCACACCCACTCCAGGACCAACCAGGCCGACACCTTCATGTTGACGGTGATGATCCTGCACAACTGTCATCTGTTGTCAACACCTCCAGGATCCCAACACTGCTGCTACCATAGAGAGGCTCCCAGCAACACCACTGAAGATCTCTCCACGCCCGCTGTCACTGCCTGTTTGGAGAAATGAAGCTTCCTTTTCACAGATCAAACATTTATATATCTACCACTGTTCCGTATGAATCACATTCTATCTGCCAGGATGTGCTACCTTCATGTGTCGGCTTGACGCTTAACATGCACGACTCTAAAAAAAATGTGTATAATATTTTACGTTAGGGTTATAAACATGTTCGAATACACACAGTAGTCATCTAAAATATAAAGAACAATTGCTCTTCTGTGACGTCAGGGAACATATGTTGTTGAAATAAAACTTAGAGCAGTACCATACCATACTAGGCAGCCCGTGTGTGTACCGACCGCTCTCATGTCACTGTCCAACCTGCACGTGAACATTTTACAGAGTTGACTTGTATATAACTGCTTTGCTAACTTCCACACCTGTAATCCACTAGTATGTTCCTAGCGAGTGTCGTGCTATGTTTACTTTGCATATGGTTTCTAGGAGCACCACCTTGTAGATGGGCAGGTCAGTCTTCTCGAAAGCCTTTGGTGGTCATACCAATATTAGTAGATCGAAGGTGACATCCTTCACTAGGGCGTGAAAATTATACCACGTTTGCTTTTTTTTGAGAGAGTAGTATTGTTTATTGGGGCTGTTCTTGAGCACTAAATCAGCAGTCTGTTTAAGTAGTAATTGGTAGTTAAACTGATTGTTTGGTAGTAATAATGGTTACATTTCTGGTCTGGGACAATCGGTTTCGCTCCATTTGAAATATAATTTGTGATTAGGCAAATAATTTGGGTTTACTGGTGTAAACCCAAATAATAAAGTTGCAGTTGGGAAGTAGATGGAATCCTTCTTCTAAGGAATGTCTGTGGCTCAGTAGGCAGAGCAGTTTACTGTTTCTGATCGGCGGTTCGAGGCTTCGAGTGTCCTGATGAATGAAATTATATATAATATTATATATATATATATATATATATATATATATATATATATATATATATTATATATATATTCTGATGCTTCTATTGGAGCGGGGTCTTGAAGTGGGTAGAATATAGTTGTGCATTAATTGACTGTTGATTGCTGGTATATCAACAGCAATCAACAGTCAATTAATGCACATATATATATATATATATATATATATATATATATATATATATATTATATATATATATTACAGAGAAAGTGAAAAGAAACATTAGAAATATTGAGAAATTCGTGTTAGAATTATAATCTCACTTTTTCAGTCATATTTAATAATATATGTCTACAGAAAAGACTGCTACCATATATATAATATCTATATATATATATATATCAATATATTATATATATATATATATAGCTATAATATATATAGATATATTATAGTATATTTTGGTAGCAGTCTTTCCTGTAGACATATATTATTAAACTGACCGAAAAGTAAGATTAATAATTCTAACACGAATTTTCCGATTTTCCTTAAGTTTCTTTTACTGGTGACGGTAAATGAAAAATCAATTCTCCAAAATTCATTTTTATTTCTAGTCGACGCGACATTGAGCGCGTTCGTAAAACTTATTAAATTTTCAAAGACTGTAGTTTATCACATACACACTTATGACTGAAACAGCATGGCTCTTATACCTGCATTTGGGTGAGGTGATGTAATACAATAGTGGGGTGAAAAACAAACTTTCAACAAAACACAGAACAAGGATATAGATTTGCAGAAGATGGGTAAAGATAGAACTGCAGAAGGCCTATTGGCCCATATTTCTTGATGTTTCTGTATTGGAGCGGAGTCTTTTTTCATTTACCGTCACCAGTAAAAGAAACTTAAGGAAAATCGAGAAAATTCGTGTTAGATTATTAATATTACTTTTTCGGTCATATTTAATAGATATATATATATAGATATATATATATATATAATATATATATATATATATATATATATATATATATAATATATATATATATATAATATATATTCCAGCGCCTCAGTGTCGCAGTACAGAGGGGAAATGCGTGCTGTATCCTGGGTACGCACCCAACCTCCGAGGAGCTGGACGAGGTCTTCGAACGCTGATTGTTTAATTGTTATATATGTGTGGTGTGTGTGTGTGTTCTCTGTAAACTAGCATTGCAATAAAATAAAACAAAACATACAAAAAAAAAATAGGGTGGTAGGAGAGGAAAAGAATTAAGTATTCAGTGAGAATCCACAGATCTTCTCTGAATGCTCTTTGTTTTCTTCTTCGAGGATGTGGGTCCCTGCAATTGCAACAGAGGTGGTACCCCTAATATATATATATATATTATATATATATATATATATAATATATATATATATATATATATATATATAATAATATATATATATATGTCGTACCTAGTAGCCAGAACGTCGTACTCGGCCTACTATGCAATGCCCGATTTGCCTAATAAGCCAAGTTTTTCATGAATGATGTATTTTCTCTAATTTTTTTCTATGAAATGACAAAGCTATCCATTCATTATGTATGAAGTCATTATTTTTATTGGAGTTAAAATTAACGTAGTTATATGACCGAACCTAACCAACCCTACCTAACCTAACCTAATCTATCTTTATAGGTTATGTTACGTTAGGTAGCCGAAAAAGTTAGGTTAGGTTAGGTTAGGTAGGTTAGGTAGTCGAAAAACAATTAATTCATGAAAACTTGGCTTATTAGGCAAATCGGGCCTTGCACAGTAGGCTGATAAGTGCGTTCTGGCTACTAGGTACGACATATATATATATAATAATAATATATATATATATATATATATAGATATATATAATATATATATATATATATATATATATATATATATTATATATATAATTACATGCACATACTCGCAAATAGATTGTTGGACACGTGTCAGCAGTTGTGTTCATTACAATGGGCAATACGCGAGAAAAAATGTACACATAAATGGAATTGGCAATTATTGTTTAAGGGACAGCTGTGGTGCTAAAATTTCTAAAAAAAATTAATGCGTTTGACTCGTTCTTCATTAGCCCTATTATTCTTGCAATGTTGCCCACATTGTTAACTGTCAATATATATTAAATAGCTTAATTAGTCTTAAGGACTTGGTTATATATTGACTTCCATCCTGTTAACTTGCAAATGTATGCAAATTCTCAGCGAAAACCTTAATTATTATATAGATTAAAGACTTGTAGGAATCTGTATGTGAGTTAGTGACTGCCAGATACATGACTTATTCCCTAACTTATAACCTCATCCATATTTATCACACTGGAGCTCTGCTCTCTGCAAACACTATATACACTCACACAATTTGGACAAAACCTATAATATATTTTCTGGTGTAAAAATAAATACTACACCAATACACATTCGACAAACACCTTTACATTGAGTTCGCACTCAATGTAAAAAATGTTCAGGGCACTCGCATAAAACATGCATAAAATCTCTGTATTAAATTCTGCGTGATGGCTGACACGAAGGTACGATTGTCTACCAGATAAGCATGTGGTATGGGGTCGCTGGCTGACAACCGGGAGGCCGGGTCGCTGGCCGATAACCGGAAGGCCCGGGTCGCTGCTGACAACCAGAGACCAAGGTCGCTGGCTGACAACTGAGGGTCCCGGGTCACTGGCTGACAACCAGGGACCCGGGTCGCTGGCTGACAACCAAGGACCCGGGTCGCTGGCTGACAACTAGGGACCCGGGTCGCTGGCTGACAACTGGGGGCCCGGGTCGCTGCCTGACAACCGAGGGCCTGGGTTGCTGGCTGACATCCGGTAGGCTCGGGTCGCTGCCTGACAACCGGGCGCCCGGGTCGCTGGCTGACAACCGAGGGCCTGGGTTGCTGGCTGACAACCGAGGGTCCGGGTCGCTCGATGACAACTGAGGGTCCCGGTCACTGGCTGACAACTGAGGGTCCCAGATCGCTGGCTGACAACCAGGTGGCTCAAGTCGCTGGCTGACAAGTGAGGTTCCCTAAGTCTGGATGATGCCAATCATCAGCCAGATACACACCCACGTACAGACTGGCGAAGTGACTCAATGGCTTGCTGACTCCTTATCTACCTTGTGCTTTCAGCCTGAAGTTTCCAAAGGATTTGTTGACTTACTGCGGGAACACGGGCCATGGGATAAGAGCCTTGTTGGACGTAGAATCACTGTTTACCAACGTACCTGTGTATGAAACACTCGGGATGATAGCGGAAAGAGTGTATCATGATCCGGCTTGCACTCCTCTTGACATACCAGAAAACATTCTAAGGAAACTACTCCAAGCTTGTACTAAAGAGGCACCCTTCTTGAGCCCAGATGGGCACATGTATAAGCAAGTAGATGGGTCGCCATGGGTTCTCCCTGGGTGGTCCTGTTTGCAAACTTCTACATGGGTGCCATCGAACAGAACGTCTTAGTTGACATGAACTTGAAACCTGCTATACACTGTAGGTATGTTGACGACATTTTTACACAGGTACCTGATGTCAGACGTCTGCAGGAGCTGAAGGAGGCTTTCGAGCGGAATTCTGTGTTGAGTTTCACTTACAAGATGGAGAAGGATGGGAAGCTGCCCATTCTACATGTAACAGTCACAGAAAAGAGCAGAGGTTTCCACACTGCAGTCTACATTAAGAAAACAAACATTGGAATGTGCCTAAATGCCACAGTGACTGCCCAGACAGGCACAGAGGAGTGTTGTCAACGCTTACGTCGACCGTGCTCTCAGCACAGCTCAGGATGGAAGCAAGTCGCTGAAGAACTCTGTAGGTAAGGCAAGTCCTTGTCGGGAAACCGACACACAATAGTATAGTCTTCCCTTAACAGTATCCTCTTAAATTAGAGAATGGGAGACTCCGTGACGTCATCGACGTCGCCGCAGTATTTACATTATTAAACCACTGTTCATACAACAGTTTAATGTCTAAATTGAATAAAAAAGTGTTCAATAAGACTGAATATAATTATTAACACCAAAATATAGCTTGATTCCCTTGTTAACGTAAATTTAACTTAGAAGTAGAAAAATATTGGAACAAGGGAGGCAGAGCGTCTCTTACAGACGCCACGCTCACACGAAAACAATAACAAAGCGCAGCCTTACGCTGCCATGGCTCCAGAGTTGGTTTAACACCTAGACACCTATTTACGTGTCAACAACCAACAACACAGCTATCAATAACACAACAACGATTGTATCCGGCTTACCAAGTATTTGTTTATTATTCTAGTGCACTGCTTAATATCAAAGGTATAGTCGGTTATGATATATGAACAACACCAACACCATGTACGTGTACCCCATTTTACAGCCCTCACATACCATGTTATACCTGTATTGATATGTTTAGGGAAATGTACTAACTCCTTGCATCCCAAACAGGTAAATTGTGACTTGGAACAGCAAGTAGCTGAGCAGTAGAACTATGCACATGTACCTAGCTGTTGCCAGCCTTGAAGGCCTCCACAGCCGCCATTGGCACCATGAGGCACAGGGCCACACCCACATAGATGCTAACATGACACAGCCTTAGGGCCCTTACTACAGGCTCAGATAAGGCCATTCTAGTTATTGTAGTAGTAGTATTCATAACTAGTAATAATTGTTGAAATAATAGTAGATTAGACCACCATATGTGGTATGATAAATAATATAATTAAACTTAGGTAAACAATTTGTAGTTTAAGAAGGAGCCATTACAAAGTGGTTTAAGCTACAAATTGTCCCCCCAATTTGTGTGAGATTAATTTCAGGCAGTTTTAACAAGTACATACAGTCCACTCAATTTCTTACCTACTAAGAAAAAATAAGATAAACTTTAATTTACTGAAGTCAATTAAAAGAAGATATACTGCCTGGAGTTTTTACCACATAAATTATGGTCCTTCGAACCGGATGATTATTACAGTTAACCAGTAGGTACATTGCATCTAGTTATAAAATCCTGATATACATTAGTAGTGCAATATTATAGCAGAAAGACATTGCTATATTTACATTTTCTAGCCTAACTTTTCAATCTCATAGCAAGCAAACTACAACAAAGCACTATTATTGTTCTGAGGCCTATGCCAAAGAACTATTGTGCCTTTTTCATTACAAGAGGTTGATAAGAGGCTACTTTACTTATAAGTTACTTATAAATGTTTTTTTAATTTAAGTATAAACATTACTTTAATATTGCACCATTACATACTGCATACCACATTGTTTACAGCAAATTCTTGCACAAGGGTAGGACATTTTAGGCTGGTGTTGTACAGCAACCTAGTTTAATTTATTGTGCTAACCTGGTGTAAGGGTAAGAATTTTTTACACTTGTCTAGAGTTGAACATATATTACAACCTAGCAAGTACATATTTTTATGCAGTATTCATGACAACCCGAGTTGTGTTGTCAACCTGATATTCATACATATAATTATAGGTATAATTTAACTATAATCATTTCACCTTTGAGTGTTAACCTGTGTCTCTGTACCAACCAAGAGTGATAAAGACGGGCTAGCTTGCGGAATACCAGCATTGATACAGGCTTACCACTCAAATTATAGCGTGTATGATTATACAGTAGTATTATTTTAAATGATAAACAGCTCTAGTTCGGAAACTAGTTGCTTTACTAATTCAAGTGCCAAATAGTTAAAAGTCCATACGACTAGCAAGTACTTCAAGATGTCTACACTCCAAAATGTAAAATTAACCCTTAGGGCCTTAAAGGGCATCTCACAAGGCAGATTAACAAATGTGAAGACATGAGTAATCAAACTCCAGTTAATTATGCAGCACTGGAAAACTATCTTAAGCTTACACGGAACAAATATGACCGTGTGTTGCAACAAATGAAACAGTATCAAGATTTACTGAACAATTCTAGTATTGATGAAGATACGATGAACAACATTCTCCAAGAACACTCTGATTATGAAGATGCAACGTTTGAACTAATTCAACGTTATGAAGATTTGATAGACGCCCATAAGGCCAATATAAATGTTGCAGCTACAACTACCCAGAATCAGACAGCACCAGAAGTCAAATTACCATCACTCAGTCTTCCAACTTTTTCTGGAACAGAGGACGAGAATTGGGACAATTTCTGGAGCAAATTTGTCGATTCTGTGGATTCTAATGTCAATGTACCAAAGACGACAAAGTTTACGTATTTACAGAGTGTCTTGAAGGATGAAGCCTTTCAGGTAGTCTGTAATCTGAATCACACAGATGACGATTATGACAATGCTGTACAACTACTCAAGGACAACTATGCGAAGCCTGAAAGGACTATCAGAATTTTAACCCAGAAGCTGTTAGATATTAAACATCCAAATAATACAGCAGTCTCACTCCAAGCCTTTAGATTGGAGCTTGAGTCTTTGCTTAAGGCACTTAAAAAAAAAGTAAACTTGGATGAATCAGACTGGATAATCCAAGTCCATATGACTCGCAAATTACCCAGGGACATCCTGGATAAGTTGTTTGTGTTGTATGGAAAGTCATATCTGACAGTAACAGAGATTACAAAGGGGTTACAAACCATCATAGAACGAGAAAGAGTTATCCCAGATGAAAAAGCGACATCTAAACCTTCGTCTACTACTAATAGTAAACAACAGAGTACAAACAGTACTCCAAACAAATCTAAAACAACTTCTCCCTCTCCAAAGTGGAGACAAGGCAGTGTGGGCACATACGCAGTTGGTACCTCCAAACCTACAGGTAACGCGTCACCCAAATCGGTGACTCCTCAAGATACTGTTAACGTCTGGAGACCATGTCTGTTCTGTGAACAATCACATTCCATGTACAATTGCAGACGATACCCCGATCGTGCAACACGCATAAAACGACTCAAGGAGATACATAGATGTACCAAGTGTATAAGGGAACATCATCCCGACAGCTGCACATCAACAATACGCACCTGTTATAGGTGCCATAAGGGTCAACACCATACAGCACTTTGTGGGGATTCAAGTACAAAGTCTGCCAACCACAGGAGGAGGAAGGAACTAACACCTCAGTACAGCTTTGTACTGTGCTACCTGACATAAGTTTTTCTCAACAAGGTCTAAACATAAATCAGCTCTACCTACTGCACGATTGATCATTAGAAATGGAGAGAACAAAGCCACCGTACGTGGATTATTTGATCAAGGGTCCCAATTGACCTTTATATCCAAAGAGTTGGTAGATACCCTGAAACTTACACCTGTAGAGGAGACACGAATAAACATAGCAGGATTCCTGACTGACTCAGGAGCCCGAGTTTTCAAGGTAGTACAACCCAAAGTACGATTAGGAGGTTACGAACAAAATGTACAAGCTCTAGTAGTAGATAGATTCCCAACAGATCTATATGTATATGGTCTGGGGACAACAGCCAAATTCCTAGAAAAAAGGGGAATTCATTTGGCTGATAAAATCACAACAGATAACCTTTCCAATATTGGAATCCTTATGGGATCAGATGTCTACCATAAGTTTATCAAAGGAAAGGAATACAAACACGGTATGAACGTGTTACCATCTGCAGGTGGCTATTTGCTAACAGGCCCTGTATTACGGCTAAACCAACCCGCACCTGTAGAACACCAACATGCCAACCCAGTAATGGTTGCATGACTAGGAGACCAGTCTCCACTGCAACTCAGAGACATGTCCGAGGAAGAGCTTGATCCCCCTGTACACAAGTTATGGGACCTGGCAACTCTCGGCATTGTCCCTGAACAACCTAGCCCAGATGATGACTGGACTTACAAACAATACCTGGACTCAGTTATATACAGAGATAATCAATACTGGGTCAGGCTACCATGGAAGCTGAATCACCCTCAGCTACCCGTCAACCATTTATGGCACAAAACCAATTGAGATCACAGGTGTTGCGCTTACAAAGACAACCTGAGAACTTGAAGTTGTACCATGAAATAATACAGAAGCAACTCGATGACAAATTTATCGAAGTTGTTACAAATGATAACCCAAAGGAAGGTCACTACTTACCACATCATTGTGTACAGAAGAATTCTGCAACTACCCCATTACGGATAGTATTTAATTGCAGGGCTAAAAGG
>WNGS01063839.1:5291916-5308518 GCA_020271785.1 Procambarus virginalis | reverse complement strand
TCAGCGACCCGGGCCTCCCGGTTGTCAGTCAGCGACCTGGGCCTCCCGGTTGTCAGTCAGCGACTTGGGCCTCCCGGTTGTCAGTCAGCGACCTGGGCCTCCCGGTTGTCAGTCAGCGACCCGGGCCTCCCGGTTGTCAGTCAGCGATCCGGGCCTCCCGGTTGTCAGTCAGCGACCCGGGCCTCCCGGTTGTCAGTCAGCGACCCGGCCTCCCGGTTGTCAGTCAGCGACCTGGGCCTCCCGGTTGTTAGTCAGCGACCCACGACCCCGGTTGTCAGTCAGCGACCCAGGACCCCGGTTGTCAGTCAGCGACCTGGGCCTCCCGGTTGTTAGTCAGCGACCCAGGACCCCGGTTGTCAGTCAGCGACCCAGGACCCCGGTTGTCAGTCAGCGACCCGGGCCTCCCGGTTGTCAGTCAGCGACCTGGGCCTCCCGGTTGTCAGTCAGCGACTTGGGCCTCCCGGTTGTCAGTCAGCGACCTGGGCCTCCCGGTTGTCAGTCAGCGACCCGGGCCTCCCGGTTGTCAGTCAGCGATCCGGGCCTCCCGGTTGTCAGTCAGCGACCCGGGCCTCCCGGTTGTCAGTCAGCGACCCGGGCCTCCCGGTTGTCAGTCAGCGACCTGGGCCTCCCGGTTGTTAGTCAGCGACCCAGGACCCCGGTTGTTAGTCAGCGACCAGGGCCTCCCGGTGGTCAGTCAGCGACCCGGGCCTCCCGGTTGTCAGTCAGCGACCTGGGCCTCCCGGTTGTTAGTCAGCGACCCAGGACCCCGGTTGTCAGTCAGCGACCCGGGCCTCCCTGGTTGTCAGTCAGCGACCCAGGACCCCGGTTGTCAGTCAGCGACCCGGGCCTCCCGGTTGTCAGTCAGCGACCTGGGCCTCCCGGTTGTTAGTCAGCGACCCAGGACCCCGGTTGTCAGTCAGCGACCCGGGCCTCCCGGTTGTCAGTCAGCGACTCGGGCCTCCCGGTTGTCAGTCAGCGACTCGGGCCTCTCGGTTGTCAGTCAGCGACTCGGGCCTCCCGGTTGTCAGTCAGCGACCCGGGCCTCCCGGTTGTTAGTCAGCGACCCGGGCCTCCCGGTTGTTAGTCAGCGACCCATAACCCCGGTTGTCAGCCAGCGACCAGGGCCTCCCGGTTGTCAGTCAGCGACTCGGGCCTCCCGGTGGTCAGTCAGCGACCTGGGCCTCCTGGTTGTCAGTCAGCGACCAGGGCCTCCTGGTTGTCAGTCAGCGACCCGGGCCTCCCGGTTGTCAGTCAGCGACCCGGGCCTCCCGGTTGTCAGTCAGCGACCCGGGCCTCCCGGTTGTCAGTCAGCGACCAGGGCCTCCCGGTTGTCAGTCAGCGACCCGGGCCTCCCGGTTGTCAGTCAGCGACCCGGGCCTCCCGGTTGTCAGTCAGCGACCCGGGCCTCCCGGTCGTCAGTCAGCGACCAGGGCCTCCCGGTTGTCAGTCAGCGACCCGGGCCTCCCGGTTGTCAGTCAGCGACCCGGGCCTCCCGGTTGTCAGTCAGCGACCCAGGCCTCCCGGTTGTCAGTCAGCGACCCGGGCCTCCCGGTTGTCAGTCAGCGACCCGGGCCTCCCGGTTGTCAGTCAGCGACCAGGGCCTCCTGGTTGTCAGTCAACGACCCGGGCCTCCCGGTTGTCAGTCAGCGACCCGGGCCTCCCGGTTGTCAGCCAACGACCCCATACCACATGCTTATCTGGTAGACACTCGTACCTTCGTGTCAGCTATCACGCAGCATTTAATAGAGATTTTATGCATGTTTTATGCGAGTGCGAACTCAATGTAAAGGTGTTTGTCGAATGTGTGTTGGTGTAGTATTTATTTTTACACCAGAAAATACATTATAGGTTTTGTCCAAATTGTGGTGCGTGCATATAGTGTTTGCAGAGAGCAGAGCTCCAGTGTGATAAATATGGATGAGGTTATAAGTTAGGCAACAAGTCATGTATCTGGCAGTCACTAACTCACATACAGATTCCTACAAGTCCTTAATCTAATATAGTAATTAAGGTTTTCGGTGAGAATTTGCACACATTTGCAAGTTAACAGGATGGAAGTCAATAGATAACCAAGTCCTTAAGACTACTTAAGCTATTTATATATATATTGACAGTTAACAATGTAGGCAACATTGCAAGAATAATAGGACTAATGACGAACGAGTCAAACGCATTGAGTTTTTTTTTTCTTAGAAATTTTAGCACCACAGCTGTCCCTTAAATAATAATTGCCAATTCCATTTATTTGTACATATGTTCTCGCGTATTGCCCATTGTAACGAACACAACTGCTGACACGTGTCAGCAGTTATATATATATATATATATATATATATATATATATATATATATATATATATATATATATATATATATATATATATATATATATATATATATATATGCAAACAAGCCTGAACGGTCTCCAGACATATATGCAACTGAAAACTCACACCCCAGAAGTAACTCGAACCCATACTGCCAGAATCAATGCAACTGATGTACAGGAGCCCTTAACCACTCGACCAACACGACAATACGTATATATATATATATATATATATATATATATATATATATATATATATATATATATATATATATATATATATAGTGCGCCCCATCTTACGACAACCGAAAGCTTGAAGAGTATGACCTCTTACTGAAGACCATGCTGGAGAAAGTTGTTAACCTCTCCCTCAACGAATGCCAGTGGAAACAAGCCACTCTTTCTGTAAAGCTCGGTGGCTTGGGTGTCCGCACCGCCACCCAAATTGCTGTCCCAGCCTTCCTGTCTTCCTCATCAGCATCAGATGACCTGGTTAAGGAAATTCTACCTGACACCCTGAGTGATGTAGCGGGGATACAGGATCCCCACTACACGGAATGCGACACGAAATGGGGTGCCATGGCAGACCCAGCACTCAGACCAGACATGCCGAAAGCCAAGAAACAATCCAGTTGGCACAGCCCCATTGCAGACAAAGAAGCCACAGCTTTGCTGGAGGCAGCAACAACCCCCAGTGATTGTGCACGCCTCACAGCTGTGCAGGCTCCCTATGCAGGGGACTTCCTTTTGGCAGTCCCTATGTCTGCGACAGGCACACGTCTTGATCCGCAGGAGCTCCGTATTGCAGTCGCTCTCCGTCTGGCTGCCCCTATCCAAACTGTTCATAGGTGTAATTGCGGCGAGGCAGATGCTGACGAATATGGATTGCATGGCCTGCACTGTGGAAAATCTGGTGGTTGGCACACTAGACACGACGAAGTCAACGACATCATTAAAAGAAGCCTTGCCTCTGGTCAGTGTCCAGCGGAGAGAGAGCCCCGCAACCTACTGAACCGTGACTCTGTTATCTTTGCCGGCCAACCAGACGGAATCACAGTGCGTCCGTGGAAGGGTGGCAGACAGTTGGCATGGGACTATACTTGCGTATCCACCCTGGCAACCACATACATCAACCTCTCTGTTGGCCAAGCAGGAACCGCGGCGATACACAGAGAAAGAGACAAGTCATCCAAGTACAGGCAATTAGATCATCGGTACAACTTCGTTCCAATAGGGTCTGAGACCCTAGGCCCACGGGGAGAGAGTGCAAGAAGGTTTCTTAAGGATCTTGGTTCCAAGCTCATTGACACCACAAGAGACCCTAGAGCGGCAAGTTTTCTCTTTCAGCGTCTCAGTGTCGCGATCCAGAGGGGGAATGCTCGCTGCATCCTCGGTTCCTGCCCGACGTCGGAGGAGTTCGAGGAAATCTACAGCCTCTAGGAAGCGAACTTTTTTTGTGTCCTCTTAATGTTCATTTTAGTATAAAATCAGATATGTAACTGTATAACCTTGCATAATAAAGTGTAACCATAAAAAAAGGGAGGTGATAGAAGAAGCGAACACTCTTATGTATTCAGAGTTAAATGGCAAGTTTTCCCTGAATGCTCTGTGTTCCCTTCTCTGAGGCTGTGGGTCCCTATAATTGCACCAGAGGTCGTACCCCCCTATATATATCTATATATATATATATATATATATATATATATATATATATATATATATATATATATATTATATATATATATATATATATATATGTGTGTATTACAAAGATATCACAGTGGCACGATGTATAAATGATTAAATGTTTGAGGCAATGGGGTGACTTGATCGGCGCTCTGGTGATTCCCAGACACTGCCTTATCCACTCGGCCATAATAGCACAAAAATCCAACTAACAATAAATAAATAAAATAAATAAATAAATAAATAAATTTTTGTTCAGGAAAAGTACATACATAGTGATTTACAAACATAATGTTGGATTTATAGATAAAGCTAGTCATACAACACCTAAAGCCACTAATACGCATAGCATTTCGGGCAAAGGTGTGGGGGAAAAAAACAACAGACTAAAACTTAATAGTATTTGGGATTAGGTATAAATTGTGTTGGAAAAAGGAATAAAAAATAAAAAAGGGGGAACATGGCATAAATCAGCAATTGTACAAGTTGGAGAACAAACAGCATTGTTTAACAAAAGCAAGACATGGGTTGACATTTGGGGTGTAAAGTAGGTTACATGGAGTTAACTAAGTAGCACTTGGTTTTACTCTTAAACTGGTTGAGAGAGGTACAGCCTTTGACATGATTGGGGGAGACCATTCCACATTCTGTGTCCCTTGATTAGTAGAGCATTTCTAGTTTGTTAAGTCGCACTCTTGCATGCATATCAAATAGGTATTTTTTTTTCTGTGTGTGGTGCCCATGAGTTCTGTTACAACCTTCTAGGAAGCTTCTAAGGTGAGGATTGACATTGCAGTTCAGAGTTTTAAATATATAGAGTACGCATGAGAGGATGGGCAGTGGCTTAATATCTAACATATTCAAAGAGTTGAGTAAGGGTACCAAGTGATGTCTGGGGCCAGAGTTAGATATTGTTCTAATAGCAGCTTTGTGTTGAATAATTAGAGGATGTAAATAATTTTGTGTAGTAGAACCCCAAGCACAAATACTGTAATTGAGATAGGATAGATGAGAGAGTAATAGAGCGTCACCAGGGCAGGGCGAGGTACATAATATCTGATCTTAGAAAGAATGCCAACAGTTTTTAGAAACTTTTTTTGATATATTTAGAATGTGTCCCTGGAAATTCAGCTTGTTGTCAATGAGAACACCAAGGAATTTTCCATCTACTTTGTTACTAATCTGGATATTGTTTATTCTTGGATTAATTTGATTTGAGGAATTATTGCCAAACTAAATATTAAAAATTTTGTTAATGTTAAGGGTGAGTTTGTTGGCAGTTAGCCAAAAATGGACTTTATTTAGTTCAGTGTTCACTGTGACATTAAGAGCAAGAGGCTCAAGACTGGAGAAAATGAAGGTCGTGTCGTCAACAAACAGAATTGGTTTGAGGTGTTGAGAGGCATTTGGAAGGTCATTAATGTAGATGAGAAAGAGGAGAGGGCCAAGTATGCTGCCCTGAGGAACACCATTGTTGATGGGTAGGGTGGGAGAAATGGAATTATTCACACAAACATACTGGAGCCTGTCAGTAAAGTAAGACTGAAGATATTGGAGGGAGTGACCTCTGACTCCATAATGATGTAATTTAAGAAGGTTTTGGTGGTTGACATTGTCAAAAGCCTTACGTAGGTCAACAAATAACCCAACAGGGAACTCATTTTTATCAAGAGCTGCATGTATCAAGTTAATCATACTAATAAGTGCATCGTTAGTGTTTTTTTTTTGGGTCTAAAGCCATATTGGCAAGAACTAAGTATATTGTGTTTGACTTGATAAGAGTAGAGCTGCTTGTAGATTAGTTTTTCAAATATTTTTGACAAGTTTTGCAGAATTGATATAGGTCTGAAGTTGTTGACATCAGTGAGATCACCACATTTTTTGTTTTCACGCCAACCTGTCCTCTTAAAAAGAACGTCGCTTTTGGCCGTTTGGCCGTATGGCCGAATTTGGACGTAATTTGAAAATGAAAAAAATATGAAAATAAATTTGGATTTTTTTTTTCAACAACAGTAAGTTAATGGTCCTCTGATAGGTTAGGCGGGCATGAAATTCTCATAAAGTTTCCAAACGTTATGAAAAACGTTAATTTAAAGTGTCCTCTCCTAACCTCTGCGCGTACGCGGACGACTCAAATAGAAAACGGAACAGAACGTCGATTTCATTTCAAATTACATCAAATTTGGCATATCGCACATACGAGCCAAAAGTGACGTTATTTTTAAGAGGACGGGTTGTTCACGCAACGTTCCCTTCGCATCCGAGCGGGTTTTTATATCCATACTATATAGATGTCACATGCCTCACCTTTGACAGGAAAAAACATGCTTTTTTTTGAAAAACAGCACCATCTGTAGGACATACGAGCAACACATGCTGTAATCTCAAAAGTTCTTCACCGATTGCTTTGAATTTTTGACACAACATTACATTCAAATACGTGCGTGTTTTTATATACCTAATATTTAGATGCCACGCCTGTGACAGGTATAAACTTGCATTTTTGAAAAACAGTGCCATCTGTTGCACGTAAGAGCAACACACGATATACAAAATATGTTACGATTCCATTTCAGAGTTTCCGATTGCAATGATAAATTGAATTTTCATAGATTTTGATTTATTTTCATTTTGATTTAATTATTTTGCGTGATGTTGCATTGGAATTGAGCTGTGTTGTTTACCATACCATTCATTTCATGAGTATAGCTTATTTGTTTCTTTTTTCATTGTTTTTCATTTTGTTTTTTTAACTGTTCTTATTTTCATTGCAATTGGTAGTGAAATTGAGCTGTGTCGATTGATCTACGTTTGAATTGAAATATTTCGTTAATATTTTTTTTTTAAACAAGAAAATGAACACCATGTTTATTTCACAGCTGCAAATGTACAACAAACAGCTATGAATCCACCGGCTACAATGTTAACGGCTTTCTTCACGTCATGTCAAAATGACACGTTTGCGAAAACACTACTGTATTCGCAAGTGCACACGTATTACACATAGAATGCCAGTAGAAAATCATTTGAGCGACACAAACGAGGAGACCGAGTCGACAGACAACCTGGCATATTCAAATAAACTATGATAGGCAGACTGTACATCGAGCATCCCAATCAGGATGAATGCTTCTTTCTTCGCAAGCTGTTGATAAATGTGTCCGGTCCAACGTCTTTCCAGCCATTGAGATTTGTCAACGGCATAACACATGCCACTTTCCGTAGTGCATGTCAAGCTCGCAATTTATTGGAGAACGACCGACACTGGGATGTATGCATTAATTAATGGCGCATCCAACACGTCACATCCAAATCAAATTTATGCATTGTTTGCAATCATATTGACCGCCTGCTCTCCTTCATCTCCAACAGAGTTATGGGAGAAATATAAATCTCACATGGCTGAAGATATTATCCGTCGAATATGAAGGAAAATTCAAATATGAACATGGATTTCACAGCAGAAATCTACAACGAAGCGTTGATAATGATTGAAGATTTATGCTTAGAATTCGCGAGCAAAGTTCTAAATCAATTGGAAATGCCATCACCAAATTGATTTGCTGCTGCTTCGTTCGATGTACAATTGCGTATTGAACAAAATTACAACATGAGTGATCTGTTGTCGTATGTGCAATCAAATATTCCTAAGCTAACGCTTGAGAGAAAAGGCATTTACAGTCAAATAATTCAAACTGTCAATAACGGGTTTGGAGAAATTTTCTTAGATGCGCCAGGAGGAACTATAGATCCTCCCTAATTAGATTGATTCTGGCAGTATTTCGATCCCAAAATGGCATAACCTTAGCCCTTGCATCGTCCGGAATAGCTGCGACATTGTTACCAGGTGGAAGAACTGCTACTTCGGCTTTGAAATTGCCATCGAACATGCAATTCATTGAAACTCCCACGTGCAACATTTCCAAAGCATTCGGTATGGGAAAAGTATTGCAGAAATGTGAACTTATTGTTTGGGATGAATGCACAATGGCCCACAAAAAATCGCTCGAGGCTCTTGATCGATCATTGCAAGATTTGCGTGGAAACATCAGACCATTTTGGAACGCATTAATATTGCTTGCAGGAGATTTCTTGCAAACATTATCTGTAGTTCCTCGATACAAGTCTGTTGACATTATTGAGGAAGCAGATGAAGCGGGTTAATTATCCAACAAAATTTTTGAATTCACTCGATCTGCCAGAGATACCATCACACGTACGGCAATTGAAAATCTGCGTGCCAATTATCATGTTCCGAAATATCAATCAATTAAAGCTTTGCAACGCCACGTGCCTTGCAATGAAAAATTAATCAGCAATGTCGAATAAGCAACAATCTTGACAGGACCTTTCTAAGGTGAAGATTTCCTCATTCCTCGCATTCCTATGATTCCAACAGATATGCCATTTCAATTTAAGATATTGTAATTTCCAATTCGATTGACGTTTGCAATCACCATCAACAAAGCTCAGTGCCAATCTTTAGGATTGTGCAGTTTATATCTAGACACAGAATGCTTCTCATAGGGACAATTATATGTTGCGTGTTCTAGCGTCGGCAAACCAGACAATCTCTATATCTCCATAGACAATGGAACAACAAAACATATTATGTACCCACAAGCATTGTGAAATTAAACATATTTGAAATGTGCACTTTCTCTTTTCTTTCTTTTCCATTTAACAAGGCTGAGCCACAGCAATGCGTGGCCGGTACAGCATATATATATATATATATATATATATATATATATATATATATATATATATATATATATATATATATATATATATATATATATATATATATATATACAATTAACAATCAGCGTTCGAAGACCTCGTCCAGCTCCTCGGAGGTTGGGTGCGTACCCAGGATACAGCACGCATATATATTAGTATACTTTGGTAGCAGTCTTTCTTGCAAACATATGTTGTTAAATATGACCGAAAAAGCGAGATTAAAAATTTTAACACGACTTTTCTCATATTTCTTATAAGAAACATAAGAAATATTAAGAAAATTCGTGTTAGAAATATTAATCTCACTTTTTCAGTCATATTTAACAATATTATATATAAATATTTTTTCAAACCTAAAAGGGGTACCACCTCTGGTGCATGTGTAGGGACCCATAGCCTCGGAGAAGAAAATAATGAGTGTTCAGAGAAGACCTTGTGGATCTTCACTGAACACTTTGATATTTTCTTCCCCTACCACCCCATTCTTTTAGTGTGTATACATATCTAACTTATTTAAAATTTTATTACACAAAAAGGGTTACAACATTGGTTGCATGCAAGGTACAAGCCTACTTGTCACAAGTTGTACAGCTCTTCCAGCTCCTCAGATGGTGGGCAGGAACCATGGATGCAGTGAGCATTTTCTCTCTGGATCGCCACACTAAGGCGCTGAAAGAGAAAACTGGTGGCTCTAGGGTCTCTAGTTGTTTCAATTAGCTTGGACCCCAGTTCCTTGAAAAAAATTGCAGCACTTTTACCCCAGGCACCAAGTGTCTCTGAGGCAATGGGGACAAAATTGTAGTGGTGATCAAGATCTCCATATTTACGTGACTTGACTGCTTCACGGTGATTGGCAGCACCTCCTGCCTGTGCAGCATTGAAGTTAACATAGGAGTCGGCTAGGGTTGAAACGCAAATGTAGTCCCACACCAACTGTCTACCATTCTTTCAGGGTTCACTGTGATCCCGTCTGGGCGACCGACAGGCTCATCTGAGTTGCAGGGTATTAGGTTACGGGGCTCTCTCTCTGCTGGACAACCGGCCGTGGTAAGGCTTCTCTTGATAATGTTGTTAACCTCGCCGTGTTTTGCATGCCATCCTTCTGTCCTTGGCAGAGAATGCCATGCCGTCCGTACCTGTCGGCAATGCTTCGCCGCAAATACACCTGTATTCGGTATGGATTGGGGCAGTGAGGCTATATATATATATATATATATATATATTATATATATATATATATTATATATATATATATATATATAATATAATATATATATATATATATGTATATATATATTATATATATATATATTATATATATATATATATATATATATATATATATATATATATATATATATATATATGCAAACAAGCCTGAATGGTCCCCAGGACTAGATACAACTGAAAACTCACACCCCCCCCCCCACCGTCACTTCTCGAGTGAATATAGTTGTGCGTTAATTGGCTGTTGATTGCTGGTGTTGACTTCTTGATGTGTATCAAGAAGTACACATCAGAAGTACACATCAGAAGTACACATGTACACATCAAGAAGTCACACAGCAATCAACAGCCAATTAACGCACAACTATATTCTACCCACTTCAAGACTCCGCTCCAATATAGAAACATCAAGAATATGGGCCAATAGGCCTTCTGCAGTTACAGATCTATTCTTCCCTTTAGCTTATACCATTGTTTCGTGTTCTGTGTTTGTTCTCACCTCACCCCAAACCATTGTAACATGTCACCTCACCCAAATGCAGGTATAAAAAGAAAAGCTGTTTAAACTCTGTTCAGTTATAGTTGTTTTGTGTGTGTGTAACTAAAGTCTTTGAAATGTAATAAGTTTTACGAAACGCGCTCAAGTGTCGCGTCAGACTAGACATAAAAAATGAATTTTGGAGAATTGATTTTTCATTTACCGTCACCAGTAAAAAGAAACATAAGGAAAATAGAGAAAATTCGTGTTAGAATTATTAATCTTACTTTTTCGGTCATATTTAATAATACATGTCTACAGGAAAGACTGCTACCAAAATATACCAATATATATATATATATATATATATATATATATATATATATATATATATATATATATATATATATATATATATATATATATATACATGTCGTACCTAGTAGCCAGAACGCACTTCTCAGCCTACTATGCAAGGCCCGATTTGCTTAATAAGCCAATTTTTCATGAATTAATATATTTTCTCTAATTTTTTTCTTATGAAATGACAAAGCTACCCATTTCATTATATATAAGTCAAATTTTGTTTATTGGAGTTAAAATTAACGTAGTAATATGACCGAACCTAACCGACCCTACCTAACCAACCTAACCTATCTTTATAGGTTAGGTTAGGTTAGGAAGCCCAAAAGTTGGGTTAGGTTGGGTTAGGTAGGTTAGGTAGCCGAAAAACAATTAATTCATGAAAACTTGGCTTATTAGGCAAATCGGGCCTTGCATAGTAGGCTGAGAAGTGCGTTTTGGCTACTAGGTACGACATATATATATATATATATATATATATATATATATATATATATATATATATATATATATATATATATATATATATATATTGCGAACAAGCCTGAATGGTCCCCAGGACTATATGCAAATGAAAACTCACACCCAGAAGTGACTCGAACCCATACTCCCAGGAGCAACGCAACTGGGAGTATATATATTTTTATATAATAAATATATAATATTTTATATAATATATAATTTATATAATAATATTTTATATAATATATACTTTCATATATATATATATATATATATATATATATATATATATATATACATATATATATATATATATATATATATATATATATATACATATATATATATAATATATATATATATAATATATATACATATATATATATATATATTATATATAATAATATATATATATATATATATATATATATATATATATGTCGTACCTAGTAGCCAGAACGCACTTCTCAGCCTACTATGCAAGGCCCGATTTGCCTAATAAGCCAGTTTTCATGAATTAATTGGTTTTCGACTACCTAACTACCTAACCTAACCTAACCTAACTTTTTCGGCTACTTAACCTAACTTAACCTATAAAGATAGGTTAGGTTAGGTTAGGTAGGTTGGTTAGGTTCGGTCATATAACAACGTTAATTTTAACTCCAATAACACAAAATTGACCTCATACATAATGAAATGGGTAGCTTTATCATTTCATAAGAAAAAAATTAGAGAAAATATATTAATTCATGAAAACTTGGCTTATTAGGCAAATCGGCCCCTGCATAGTAGGCTGAGAAGTGCGTTCTGGCTACTAGGTACGACATATATATATATATATATATATATATATATATATATATATATATATATATATATATATATGCGGAAAAACCACAAAGAAATGGTGAAGAGAGATGAACGTTTCGACTCGCGAAAGTCGTTGTCAACATCAGACTGATTTGAGTCTGATGTTGACAACGACTTTCGCGAGTCGAAACGTTCATCTCTCTTCTCCATTTCTTTGTGGTTTTTTCCGCATACAATGATCATGTTTAGTGATCGTCAATTGCATATATATATATATCTATATATATATATAGAATATATATATATATATATATATAATATATATATATATATATATATATATATATATATATATATATATTAAGCAATTTGTATAGTTTCTGCGAGCTTTGAGGGTATGCAGCCCTGAGTTTTTTGATGAAGAGATTGCTAAAATATATGAAATTGGGAAGAGTTTACAATATCCTAAGATGTTTTTGGATTGTTCGTTCGGACAAGCTAAGCGTACGTTTTATAATCACGTCCCCAAAGCGAAACCAGAAATTAGTAACTCATTGGTGGTACCTTATGCGAGTGGACTTGAAAAACTGTCTCCGGTTTTTAAGAAACTTAATAACAATATGGTGTTCACTATAGTACGATCAAGTCCAGTTTAATAAAAAAAAATCCCCTGGTACAGCGGGTTGTGTGTATTCGATTCCCTGCAATGATGTGATTGTGTGTATCTTGGACAAACAGGAAAGTCCTTACAATTGCGGTTGTCACAACATGCTTATAGTATTAGAACTGCCCAAACGTCAAGTGGATTATATCTGCACACGAGTTTATGCGATCACACTATTAACTGGAATGAGGCGAAAAGCATTATCAATTGTGGTGGTTTCGTGGAACGGAATTTGATTGAGTCTGCTCTTTCAGACAGTGTCCAAATCTTCTTAATGTTAGTACAGTACTTTTTTTTTTATTGTTTTCTACACAGACGTGGCCAGACATTTACAATGCTAACCAGCATATATATACATTTTCTTCTGTCCTCCATGGACAGGGTTAGAGATGTGTTAAACATATATTTAAGGGTTTATTGAACAATCAACCACTGAAGGTGAGTCGGTGCTTTAAAATGCTAAGCTAACCTATATACGTAAATACAAAGATACACAGATTTACGTTGCCTTACATAAAGTGTTCGATGTGTCTTCTACACAGTGTCATTAATGTANGCCAGTCAGCGACCGGGCCTCCCGGTTGTCAGCCAGCGACCCGGGCCTCCCGGTTGTCAGTCAGCGTCCCGCGCCTCCCGGTTGTCAGTCAGCGACCAGGGCCTCCCGGTTGTCAGCCAGCGACCCGGGCCTCCCGGTTGTCAGTCAGCGACCCGGGCTTCCCAGTGGTCAGTCAGCGACCCGGGCCTCCCGGTTGTTAGTCAGCGACCAGGGCCTCCCGGTGGTAAGTCAGCGACCCGGGCCTCCCAGTTGTTAGTCAGCGACCAGGGCCTCCCGGTTGTCAGTCAGCGACTCGGGCCTCCCGGTGGTCAGTCAGCGACCCGGGCCTCCCGGTTGTTAGTCAGCGACCAGGGCCTCCGGTTGTCAGTCAGCGACTTGGGCCTCCCGGTGGTCAGTCAGCGACCAGGGCCTCCCGGTGGTCAGTCAGCGACCCGTGCCTCCCGGTTGTTAGTCAGCGACTCGGGCCTCCCGGTTGTCAGTCAGCGACCCGGGCCACCCGGTGGTCAGTCAGCGACCCGGGCCTCCCGGTGGTCAGTCAGCGACCAGGGCCTCCCGGTTGTTAGTCAGCGACCCGGGCCTCCCGGTTGTCAGTCAGCGACTCGGGCCTCCCGGTGGTCAGTCAGCGACCCGGGCCTCCCGGTGGTCAGTCAGCGACCCGGGCCTCCCGGTGGTCAGTCAGCGACCAGGGCCTCCCGGTGGTCAGTCAGCGAGCAGGGCCTCCCGGTGGCCAGTCAGCGACCCGGGCCTCCCGGTTGTTAGTCAGCGACTCGGGCCTCCCGGTTGTTTGTCAGCGACCCGGGCCTCCCGGTGGTCAGTCAGCGACCCGGGCCTCCCGGTGGTCAGTCAGCGACCCGGGCCTCCCGGTGGTCAGTCAGCGACCCGGGCCTCCCGGTGGTCAGTCAGCGACCCGGGCCTCCCGGTGGTCAGTCAGCGACCCGGGCCTCCCGGTTGTTAGTCAGCGACCAGGGCCTCCCGGTTGTTAGTCAGCGACCCGGGCCTCCCGGTTGTTAGTCAGCGACCCGGCCTCCCGGTTGTTAGTCAGCGACCCGGGCATCCCGGTTGTTAGTCAGCGACCAGGGCCTCCCGGTGGTCAGTCAGCGACCCGGGCCTCCCGGTTGTTAGTCAGCGACTCGGGCCTCCCGGTTGTTAGTCAGCGACCAGGGCCTTCCGGTTGTTAATCAGCGACCAGGCCTCCCGGTTGTTAGTCAGCGACCCGGGCCTCCCGGTTGTCAGTCAGCGACCCGGGCCTCCCGGTTGTTAGTCAGCGACCAGGGCCTCCCGGTTGTTAGTCAGCGACCAGGGCCTCCCGGTTGTTAGTCAGCGACCAGGGCCTCCCGGTTGTCAGCCAGCGACCCGGGCCTCCCGGTGGTCAGTCAGCGACCAGGGCCTCCCGGTTGTCAGCCAGCGACCCGGGCCTCCCGGTTGTCAGTCAGCGACCCGGGCCTCCCGGTTGTTAGTCAGCGACCAGGGCCTCCCGGTTGTTAGTCAGCGACCCGGGCCTCCCGGTTGTTAGTCAGCGACCAGGCCCTCCCAGTTGTTAGCCAGCGACCCGGGCCTCCCGGTGGTCAGTCAGCGACCCGGGCCTCCCGGTTGTTAGTCAGCGACCAGGGCTTCCCGGTTGTTAGTCAGCAACCCGGGCCTCCCGGTGGGCAGTCAGCGACCCGGGCCTCCCGGTGGTCAGTCAGCGACCAGGGCCTCCCAGTGGTCAGTCAGCGACCCGGGCCTCCCGGTGGTCAGTCAGCTACCAGGGCCTCCCGGTGGTCAGTCAGCGACCAGGGCCTCCCGTGGTCAGTCAGCGACCCGGGCCTCCCGGTTGTCAGTCAGCGACCCAGGCCTCCCGGTGGTCAGTCAGCGACCCGGGCCTCCCGGTTGTCAGTCAGCGACCCGGCCTCCCGGTTGTTAGTCAGCGACTCGGGCCTCCCGGTTGTCAGTCAGCGACTCGGGCTTCCCGGTGGTCAGTCAGCGACCCGGGCCTCCCGGTGGTCAGTCAGCGACCCGGCCTCCCGGTGGTCAGTCAGCGACCAGGGCCTCCCGGTTGTTAGTCAGCGACCGGGCCTCCCGGTTGTCAGTCAGCGACTCGGGCCTCCCGGTGGTCAGTCAGCGACCCGGGCCTCCCGGTGGTCAGTCAGCGACCCGGGCCTCCCGGTGGTCAGTCAGCGACCAGGCCTCCCGGTGGTCAGTCAGCGACCAGGGCCTCCCGGTGGCCAGTCAGCGACCCGGGCCTCCCGGTTGTTAGTCAGCGACTCGGGCCTCCCGGTTGTTAGTCAGCGACCCGGGCCTCCCGGTGGTCAGTCAGCGACCCGGGCCTCCCGGTGGTCAGTCAGCGACCCGGGCCTCCCGGTGGTCAGTCAGCGACCCGGGCCTCCCGGTGGTCAGTCAGCAACTGGGCCTCCCGGTGGTCAGTCAGCGACCCGGGCCTCCCGGTTGTTAGTCAGCGACCAGGGCCTCCTGGTTGTTAGTCAGCGACCCGGAATCCCGGTTGTTAGTCAGCGACCCGGGCCTCCCGGTTGTTAGTCAGCGACCCGGGCCTCCCGGTTGTTAGTCAGCGACCAGGGCCTCCCGGTGGTCAGTCAGCGACCCGGGCCTTCCGGTTGTTAGTCAGCGACTAGGGCCTCCCGGTTGTTAGTCAGCGACCAGGGCCTTCCGGTTGTTAGTCAGCGACCAGGGCCTCCCGGTTGTTAGTCAGCGACCCGGGCCTCCCGGTTGTTAGTCAGCGACCAGGGCCTCCCGGTTGTTAGTCAGCGACCAGGGCCTCCCGGTTGTTAGTCAGCAACTAGGGCCTCCCGTTGTTAGTCAGCGACCAGGGCCTCCCGGTTGTTAGTCAGCGACTCGGGCCTCCCGGTTGTTAGTCAGCGACCAGGGCCTCCCGGTTGTTAGTCAGCGACCAGGGCCTCCCGGTTGTTAGTCAGCGACCAGGGCCTCCCGGTTGTTAGTCAGCGACCAGGGCCTCCCGGTTGTTAGTCAGCGACCAGGCCTCCCGGTTGTTAGTCAGCGACCAGGGCCTCCCGGTTGTTAGTCAGCGACTCGGGCCTCCCGGTTGTTAGTCAGACCAGGGCCTCCCGGTGGTCAGTCAGCGACCAGGGCCTCCCGGTGGTCAGTCAGCGACCTGGGCCTCCCGGTTGTTAGTCAGCGACCAGGACCTCCCTGTTGTCAGTCAGCGACAAGGGCCTCCCGGTTGTTAGTCAGCGACCAGGGCCTCCCGGTTGTTAGTCAGCGACCAGGGCCTCCCGGTTGTTAGTCAGCGACCCGGGCCTCCCGGTTGTCAGCCAGCGACCCGGGCCTCC
>WNGS01063839.1:5263404-5289817 GCA_020271785.1 Procambarus virginalis | reverse complement strand
GGGGCCCAAGAGCTTGGATCTACTAGAAGACAACACTACGCCTTTTTCAATGCTTTTATTGATAAAAATGTAGTCAAGAGTATATTCATTTCAGACTTTTTATTTTTAAGAAATCATGAATTTACTAAAAAGAGATTAAAACAAGAACGTGTACACACACACACACATACACACACACACACACCACACACACACACAACACACCACACACACACACACACACACACACACACACACACAAAGAAAATGGGAAGCAACAAAGAGCAAACATCATGTCACAGGTAGACCCGAAGACAATGTACACAGCCGCCCGCAGCGCCCCACAGGAGAAGAAAGACAATCTCCACAGAAAAGGTAAAAACTAATTTGCCGACTTTCTCCTCCCCCCTACGTCGGAAGAGTGTAGGATCGCCCTCGGCGGCGTTCGATGCTCAATTGTTTGTGACAGGAGAGTACTCTGCTCTCCCATCACCCCTCCTCATACTCCTCCCCCACCTACACCGGCCCTCAGGCCTACCTCCACCACCCTACCTGAATCCCACCACCTCGAGTCCACTCCACCCCTACCACACAAACCCCCACACACACCGCACCCCAGACCCCACTCCGTCTATAGCACACCCCACCACAGTAGAGTGGGGGTGGGGTAGAGGGGTAACTGCTGCTCCTCACAGCCACCACCCTTATTGTTATCATATGGAAGTCTTTGGGCCGTCTTATTTTGATTGTGATGATGGGATGGTGAATGATGGGGGGTAGGGAGAGAGGGGGAGCGAGGGGGAAGGGTGAGAGCGAGGGGGGAAGAGTGAGAGCGAGGGGAAGATGGATTTTTTCTTACCACAGATGTGGCCATGCATTTACAGTACTAACCAGCATGCACACATTCTCGTCTGTCTTACATAGAATGACCGAACCTAACCAACCCTACCTAACCTAACCTAACCTATCTTTATAGGTTAGGTTAGGTAGCCGAAAAAGTTAGGTTAGGTTAGGTTAGGTAAGTTAGGTAGTCGAAAAACAATTAATTCATGAAAACTTGGCTTATTAGGCAAATCGGGCCTTGCATAGTAGGCTGAGAAGTGCGTTCTGGCTACTAGGTACGACATATATATATATATATATATATATATATATATATATATATATATATATATATATATATATATATATATGTAGTACCTAGTTCTCAGCCTACTATGCAAGGCCCGAATTGCCTAATAAGCCAAGTTTTCATGAATTAATTGTTTTTCGACTACCTAACCTACCTAACCTAACCTAACCTAACTTTTTCGGCTACCTAACCTAACCTAACCTAACCTATAAAGATAGGTTAGGTTAGTTGTATCTGATTTCCATGTTTTTTGTTAAGACTTCTCTGGTGATGGTCTGGTTGTGGGAAGAGATTATATGTTCCTTGATAGAGTTCTTTGAGGCTTACAGTCCCAAAGTGGGCATTTGAAGGCAAAGAAAACATTGGTCTCTTTCAAAGCGTTCTGCTTTGTGTCTGGAGAGTTTCTCATGAGTAGGTTGGCAGCTTTCTTGGTTTATAGTAAATCGTCAATTGTATCTTTTGATTTTTGTCCGTAAGGATAACGTTTCTATTAACAATATCTTTCAGGACCCTTTCCTCCGTTTTATGAGGTGTGGAAAAAAAGTTCCTGTAAAATAGTCTAATAGGGGGTACAGGTGTTGTGTTAGTTGTCTTTTCAGAGGTTGCATGGCGTTTCACCTTCCTTCTTCTTATGATGTCTTCAACGAAACATTTGGAGAAGCCGTTGTTGACTAGGACCTGCCTTATCCTACAGAGTTCTTCATCTACTTGCTTCCATACTGAGCTGTGGCTGAGGTGAAACGCCATGCAACCTCTGAAGAGACAACTAACACAACACCTGTACCATTGTCCTGGTTTGATAAACATTGGACAACAACATTGTCCTGGTTTGATAAACCAGGCTGTTGGATTCAGCTGCTCGCAGACTGACATACGAGTCACAGCCAGATCAGTCAGGTATACCCAGCCCCTCCCCCCCCCGGTTGTCAGCCAGCAACCCGGATCCTCGGTTGTCAGCCAGGGATCCGGGCCTCCCATTTGTCAGTCAGCGACCAGGGCCTCCCGGTTGTCAGTCAGCGACCCGGGCCTCCCGGTTGTCAGTCAGCGATCCAGGACCCCGGTTGTCAGTCAGCGACCCGGGCCTCCCGGTTGTCAGTCAGCGACACGGGCCTCCCGGTTGTCAGTCAGCGACCCGGGCCTCCCGGTTGCCAGTCAGCGACCCGGGCCTCCCGGTGGTCAGCCAGCGACCTGGGCCTCCCAGTTGTCAGTCAGCGACCCAGGCCTCCCGGTTGTCAGTCAGCGACCAGGGCCTCCCGGTTGTCAGTCACGACCTGGGCCTCCCGGTTGTCAGTCAGCGACCCGGGCCTCCCGGTTGTCAGTCAGCGACCCGGGCCTCCCGGTTGTCAGTCAGCGACCCGGGCCTCCTGGTTGTTAGTCAGCGACCCGGGCCTCCCGATTGTCAGTCAGCGACCCGGGCCTCCTGGTTGTCAGTCAGCGACCTGGGCCTCACGGTTGTCAGTCAGCGACCCGGGCCTCCCGGTTGTCAGTCAGCGACCAGGGCCTCCCGGTGGTCAGTCAGCGACCTGGGCTTCCCGGTTGTTAGTCAGCGACCTGGGCCTCCCGGTTGTCAGTCAGCGACCTGGGCCTCCCGGTTGTCAGTCAGCGACCCGGGCCACCTGGTTGTCAGTCAGCGACCTGGGCCTCCTGGTTGTCAGTCAGCGACCTGGGCCTCCCGGTTGTCAGTCAGCGACCTGGGCCACCTGGTTGTCAGTCAGCGACCCGGGCCTCCCGGTTGTTAGTCAGCGACCCGGGCCTCCTGGTTGTCAGTCAGCGACCAGGGCCTCCCGGTGGTCATTCAGCGACCAGGGCCTCCCGGTTGTCAGTCAGCGACCAGGGCCTCCCGGTTGTCAGTCAGCGACCCGGGCCTCCCGGTGGTCAGTCAGCGACCCAGGCCTCCTGGTTGTCAGTCAGCGACCAGGGCCTCCCGGTGGTCAGTCAGCGACCAGGGCCTCCCGGTTGTCAGTCAGCGACCAGGGCCTCCCGGTTGTCAGTCAGCGACCCGGGCCTCCCGGTGGTCAGTCAGCGACCAGGGCCTCCCGGTGGTCAGTCAGCGACCAGGGCCTCCCGGTGGTCAGTCAGCGACCAGGGCCTCCCGGTGGTCAGTCAGCGACCAGGGCCTCCCGGTTGTCAGTCAGCGACCCGGGCCTCCCGGTGGTCAGTCAGGGTGTAATGATCTGGCGCGTAGATCATTGCTTCTCCCTTCTTCTCTCTCCCCCTCCCTTCTCCCTCCCTTCTCCCTTTCTACCCTCTTTCTCTCCTTCCCCGTGGGCCAACCCTCTTTTGTCAAGGGTCATAAAGCTTCCTGCCTTTTGGCTCCCCTTGGCCGTCTTTGGAAATTAGTCAGTGACAAACTTTTAGAACAATACTCCAGGACCAATAAAACTTGAGTTCTCGAATGTCGGGCAGCCAGAGAGCGCCAGCCGTCTTGTGGGCGTTTCCTGTCGTACCGTGGGAACGGTGTGTGAGCCTACGGGAGGAAAAACAGAACGTTCAGAAACAAGGCCTATGCCCAGTCCTAGGAGGCGGGGCTAATCAAGAATTGTCTGGTCTGAGAGTGACACTCTGCGCTCATGGGTTGAGTAGGAAGTCAGTCTCAGGAGTGCCTGCCATGCCATTGGCCGGTCTCTAGTTCACCCAGTTATGTTTAAATCCATTGGCCTAGGCTGGGAGAGGCGGAGTTAAATTGGGCCTAGGAGTGTGGTAGCATTTTTGTAAGAGAAAGAATTCAGTGTGTCTTGGGAGTTTTTCGGGACTGGAGGGCAAGCCAGCCCGCGTCCAAAGGGGCTGAGGGCCGCCATCAACATCTTGGCAAATTGTGCGATTGAAGGTAGTGTGCTCCTACGTTTCTTGCATATTGGTATTGCATTTTCCGTTGCCTCTTTTATTTTGGTAGATGTTATTAGAGTTGGCTATATGTCAATTGTGATTTAAATATACAGTTACAATAATAAAATAATTGTTAAGTTCATCTTGGTGAGTTATCTGTCCCCTGGTGTTAATATATGGTATTCATGCGATTTTCATGTGCTGTGTTAGAACTTCCCTGTGTTTCTCCTTTCTTAGGAATAATAAAGTAAAGCGAGAGCCTCCCCCGTTCAGTTCAATAAGACTAAGATAATCCATTCAATTTCAATCACTGGTCCGTTGAGTTCCCTGATTATCGAGTCCCTTCCTTCCTGGGGACCGATAATTATAGACACATTCATTCCTTTGGAAGGTGGTGGCAGTGAAAGGAAAAGGGTAAGATTAATAATCCCTTTCCTTGTGATATTCCTCATTTAATATTCAGCTTATATTCGTGACAGTCCAGCGAGGGGTCATACTGGTCCGTTATTAGTGTTTGCTGGTTATTAAGTGTGGACAGAGATATTACATTACAATAAATGATTTAATAATATTTCAATTAGGGTATATTACCATTACAATGGTAGAGAAGACAATGGAGGTACCCATTACAAGGGACCCGGGCCTCCCGGTGGTCAGTCAGCGACCCGGGCCTCCCGGTGATCAGTCAGCGACCCGGGCCTCCCGGTGGTCAGTCAGCGACCCGGGCCTCCCATTTGTTAGTCAGCGACCCGGGCCTCCCAGTTGTTAGTCAGCGACCAGGGCCTCCCGGTTGTTAGTCAGCGACCCGGGCCTCCCGGTTGTTAGTCAGCGACCATGGCCTCCCGGTTGTTAGTCAGCGACCAGGGCCTCCCGGTTGTTAGTCAGCGACCAGGGCCTCCCGTTGTTAGTCAGCGACCCGGGCCTCCCGGTTGTTAGTCAGCGACCAGGGCCTCCCGGTTGTTAGTCAGCGACCAGGGCCTCCCGGTTGTTAGTCAGCGACCAGGGCCTCCCGGTTGTCAGTCAGCGACCTGGGCCTCCCAATGGTCAGTCAGCGACCCGGGCCTCCCGGTGGTCAGTCAGCGACCCGGGCCTCCCGGTTGTCAGCCAGCGACCCGGGCCTCCCAGTGGTCAGTCAGCGACCCGGGCCTCCCGGTTGTCAGTCAGCGACCCGGGCCTCCCGGTTGTCAGTCAGCGACCCGGGCCTCCCGGTGGTCAGTCAGCGACCCGGGCCTCCCGGTGGTCAGTCAGCGACCCGGCCTCCCGGTGGTCAGTCAGCGACCCGGGCCTCCCGGTTGTCAGTCAGCGACCCGGGCCTCCCGGTTGTCAGTCAGCGACCCGGGCCTCCCGGTGGTCAGTCAGCGACCCGGGCCTCCCGGTGGTCAGTCAGCGACCCGGGCCTCCCGGTGGTCAGTCAGCGACCCGGGCCTCCCGGTTGTCAGTCAGCGACCCGGGCCTCCCGGTTGTTAGTCAGCGACCAGGGCCTCCACTTGTTAGTCAGCGACCAGGGCCTCCCGGTTGTCAGCCAGCGACCCGGGCCTCCCGGTGGTCAGTCAGCGACCAGGGCCTCCCGGTTGTCAGCCAGCGACCCGGGCCTCCCGGTTGTCAGTCAGCGACCCGGGCCTCCCGGTTGTTAGTCAGCGACCAGGGCCTCCCGGTTGTTAGTCAGCGACCCGGGCCTCCCGGTTGTTAGTCAGCGACCAGGGCCTCCCGGTTGTTAGCCAGCGACCCGGGCCTCCCGGTGGTCAGTCAGCGACCCAGGCCTCCCGGTTGTTAGTCAGCGACCTGGGCCTCCCGGTTGTTAGCCAGCGACCCGGGCCTCCCGGTGGTCAGTCAGCGACCCGGGCCTCCCGGTTGTCAGTCAGCGACCCGGGCCTCCCGGTTGTTAGTCAGCGACCAGGGCCTCCCGGTTGTAGTCAGCGACCCGGGCCTCCCGGTTGTTAGTCAGCGACCAGGGCCTCCCGGTTGTTAGTCAGCGACCCGGGCCTCCCAGTTGTTAGTCAGCGACCAGGGCCTCCCGGTTGTTAGTCAGCGACCAGGGCCTCCCGGTTGTTAGTCAGCGACCAGGGCCTCCCGGTTGTTAGTCAGCGACCCGGGCCTCCCGGTTGTTAGTCAGCGACCAGGGCCTCCCGGTTGTTAGTCAGCGACCAGGGCCTCCCGGTTGTTAGTCAGCGACCAGGGCCTCCCGGTTGTTAGTCAGCGACCCGGGCCTCATGGTGGTCAGTCAGCGACCCGGGCCTCCCGGTTGTCAGCCAGCGACCCGGGCCTCCCAGTGGTCAGTCAGCAACCCGGGCCTCCCGGTTGTCAGTCAGCGACCCGGGCCTCCCGGTTGTCAGTCAGCGACCCGGGCCTCCCGGTGGTCAGTCAGCGACCCGGGCCTCCCGGTGGTCAGTCAGCGACCCGGGCCTCCCGGTGGTCAGTCAGCGACCCGGGCCTCCTGGTTGTCAGTCAGCGACCCGGGCCTCCCGGTTGTCAGTCAGCGACCCGGGCCTCCCGGTGGTCAGTCAGCGACCCGGGCCTCCCGGTGGTCAGTCAGCGACCCGGGCCTCCCGGTGGTCAGTCAGCGACCCGGGCCTCCCGGTTGTCAGTCAGCGACCCGGGCCTCCCGGTTGTTAGTCAGCGACCAGGGCCTCCCGGTTGTTAGTCAGCGACCAGGGCCTCCCGGTTGTTAGTAGCGACCAGGGCCTCCCGGTTGTCAGCCAGCGACCCGGGCCTCCCGGTGGTCAGTCAGCGACCAGGGCCTCCCGGTTGTCAGAGGGCGACCCGGGCCTCCAGGTTGTCAGTCAGCGACCCGGGCCTCCCGGTTGTTAGTCAGCGACCAGGGCCTCCCGGTTGTTAGTCAGCGACCCGGGCCTCCCGGTTGTTAGTCAGCGACCAGGCCCTCCCAGTTGTTAGCCAGCGACCCGGGCCTCCCGGTGGTCAGTCAGCGACCCGGGCCTCCCGGTTGTTAGTCAGCGACCAGGGCTTCCCGGTTGTTAGTCAGCGACCCGGGCCTCCCAGTGGGCAGTCAGCGACCCGGGCCTCCCGGTGGTCAGTCAGCGACCAGGGCCTCCCGGTGGTCAGTCAGCGACCCGGGCCTCCCGTGGTCAGTCAGCTACCAGGGCCTCCCGGTGGTCAGTCAGAGACCAGGGCCTCCAGGTGGTCAGTCAGCGACCCGGGCCTCCCGGTTGTCAGTCAGCGACCCAGGCCTCCCGGTGGTCAGTCAGCGACCCGGGCCTCCCGGTTGTCAGTCAGCGACCCGGGCCTCCCGGTGGTCAGTCAGCGACCCGGGCCTCCCGGTTGTCAGTCAGCGACCCGGGCCTCCCGGTTGTCAGCCAGCGACCCGGGCCTCCCGGTTGTCAGCCAGCGACCCGGGCTTCCCGGTTGTCAGTCAGCGACCCGGGCCTCCCGGTGGTCAGTNCCACCACTACCACCACCAGTACAACACCACCACTACCACCACCAGTACAACACCCACCACTACCACCACCAGTACAACACCGACCACTACCACCACCAGTACAACACCGACCACTACCACCACCAGTACAACACCCACCACTACCACCACCAGTACAACACCACCACTACCACCACCAGTACAACACCGACCACTACCACCACCAGTACAACACCGACCACTAACACCACCAGTACAGCACGACCACTACCACCACCAGTACAACACCGACCACTACCACCAACAGTACAACACCCACCACTACCACCACCAGTAGAACACCGACCACTACCACCACCAGTACAGCACCGACCACTACCACCACCAGTACACACCGACCACTACACCACCAGTACAGCCACGACCACTACCACCACCAGTACAACACCAACCACTACCACCACCAGTACAACACCCACCACTACCACCACCAGTACAACACCAACCACTACCACCACCAGTACAGCACCGACCACTACCACCAGCACTTCTACGACCTCAACTAGCACCCACTTCGGACACGATACGCATCACCATCACCACCACCATCACATCATCACAGCAACGAACACAACAACTAATATTCACCAAGTGCATAATTCACTTGTCATGTGTAACAGAGCTCCTAGCTCCTGTACCCTATACCATATCTAGGCCACCGCTTGTAGTGTATGAAGTCCCTGTGCCCTATCTTTAGTCTTAGTAGTTCCTCACTTGGTCAAGTTTTCACGAGAAAATATCTAGTCATTGTTAATATTAATGATGTTTATGCCAATATTTTGAGGTGAAAATTTTGTCGTCCTGATGACGCTCTCGGCGTCTTAAACCCAAAACACCAGAGTGGGCGATGACGCTCTTGGCGTCATCTATTAATTTTTGGTTATTTTTATTATTAAGTATAAACAGTAAGTGAAAGAGTTTAACATTAGGTTGAGTGCTCACCGGCAATGTCCGGCCTACCGCCCCATGCGTACAACATTGTTGTGTATGTTTTTTACTGAAGAGATTGTTGATGATTAGTTTATACATAATAGTGTTTAGACAATCTTATGTTGCATCAAGGAGTTTGTTTGGCTAATATATTCACACGTCTTTCTTGTTCTGCCTTTCTCACCGTATTTGCTTGATTTTATTTGATTTATTCTTTAGCACTATTAAATGTGATATTGAAACACTCAGGCTAATAAAATGCAATTAGTAAACATTTGTAATTGCTTTTATTTTACCTCAAACTTTGTTTATATAAGAAAATAATTAATTATATGTAAACAAACGAATATTTTGTTCAGGATAATGACTGATAATATAAATAATTGTACAGTAAATTATCAATTATTTCCACTGAGACAACAAAATGTCCAAATCATCACTGATTCTTACAATTAATTCTGAGAAACATGTCTATGAATTTCGAGTAACAAACCATCCAAGTGACAAGTGAACGCGACAATGTGATGTTGCTTGGATTAGGCATGGCTTCAGGCACATATGGTAAGTTACTGAGGTTACAGGCACATCTGGTAATTTACTGAGGTTACAGGCACATATGGTAACTTAATGAGGCTACAGGCACATATGGTAAGTTACTGAGGTTACAGACATATATGGTAAGTTACTGAGGTTACAGCACATATGGTAACTTACTGAGGTTACAGGCACATATGGTAAGTTACTGAGGTTACATGCACATATGGTAAGTTACTGAGGTTACAGGCACATATGGTAAGTTACTGAGGTTACAGGCACATATGGTAACTTACTGAGGTTACAGGCACATATGGTAAGTTACTGAGGTTACATGCACATATGGTAACTTACTGAGGTTACAGGCACATATGGTAAGTTACTGAGGTACAGGCACATATGGTAACTTACTGAGGTTACAGGCACATCTGGTAATTTACTGAGGTTACAGGCACATATGGTAAGTTACTGAGATTACAGGCACTTATTATGGTAAGTTACTGAGGTTACAGACACATATGGTAAGTTACTGAGGTTACAGGCACATATGGTAACTTAATGAGGCTACAGGCACATATGGTAACTTATTGAGGCTACGGTAACTTATTGAGGCTACAGGCACATATGGTAACTTATTGAGGCTACAGGCACATATGGTAACTTATTGAGGCTACGGTAACTTATTGAGGCTACAGGTACATACGTAACTTATTGAGGCTACAGGCACATATGGTAACTTACTGAGGTTACAGGCACATATGGTAACTTACTGAGGCTACAGGCACATATGGTAACTTACTGAGGCTACAGGCACATATGGTAACTTACTGAGGCTACAGGCACATATGGTAACTTACTGAGGCTACAGGCACATATGGTAACCTATTGAGGCTACAGGCACATATGGTAACTTATTGAGGCTACAGGCACATATGGTAACTTACTGAGGCTACAGGCACATATGGTTACTTACTGAGGCTACAGGCACATATGGTAACTTATTGAGGCTACAGGCACATATGGTAACTTATTGAGGTCACAGGCACATATGGTAACTTACTGAGGCTACAGGCACATATGGTAACTTACTGAGGCTACAGGCACATATGGTAACTTATTGAGGCTACAGTGGACACTTTTGGTTGGGTTCACATCACATTCTGACGACGTCGCCACAACATCCTCTTATGGTTCAGAATGAGAAGAATGTTAATCGTCAAGGTTGAGATTCTGTTGAATTATCGTTGAGATTTCGTTGTTTTTAAGTTTAGATATGATTATCTTAAACGTTAATACAACCTTTGGAATGGTTATCTTAAACGTTAATACAACATTTGGAATGGTTATCTTAAACGTTAATGCAACCCACCCACCACCTTTCCAACAAGTCTACGTACCCACACCAGCCCGCCCATATGCCCACACCAGCCTCCCCCCAACCCGCTCATACACTCACACCAGCCTCCCCCAACCCGCCCACACCAGCCTCCCCAACCCGCCCATGGACCCACACCAGCCTCCCCAACCCGCCCATGGACCCACACCAGCCTCCCCCAACCCGCCCACACCAGCCTCCCCCAACTCGTCTACACCAGCCTCCCCCAACCCACCCATATGCCCACACCAGCCTCCCCCAACCCGCCCATGCACTCACACCAGCCTCCCCCAACCCGCCCACACCAGCCTCCCCAACCCGCCCATGGACCCACACCAGCCTCCCCCAACCCGCCCATGGACCCACACCAGCCTCCCCCAACCCGCCCACACCAGCCTCCCCCAACCCGCCCACACCAGCCTCCCCCAACCCGCCCATGGACCCACACCAACCTGCTCATGCTCCCACACTGTAACATATCAGAAAACGGAGGAAGAAAAGAAGAACGAGTGAGAGAGGTGGAAGGGAGGCGTGAGGAGTGTAGTTAAGGGAGAAGGAAGGTTTAAAATGAGAGGGCGAGAATGAGATGAAAGAGGAAAGTAGAAGAGTAGAAAGTAGGAGTAGAAGTATAGTAGAGATATAGAAAAGGTTAAGAGTAGAAAGTAGACGGTTGTTGCTGTTACCAATCGTTCGTCACGGCTCGTGACCCTACAACACATGACCTTAATTGTCTAGGGATACTACAACTGTTGTTGTCTCAAGCGGGTCACCAGTGTAACCCCATAATAGGTACTGAGCAACTAAATAAGTTTCCTTTAGGATTGAAGAAATATACATATAAAAATTATATATATATATATTTTCAATAATATGTACTTACAGATGATCACTATATTTCACTTATTACAACAAACAAAATATACTGTCTCTCCCAGAACAAATAACTACTAATGACAAGAAACAAAAGCCCAGACTTAACTCCCACATGTTACTCCTCCTAGTCTTGAGGAGCTACTAACGCTCTCTCCCTCTCTACCCATAATTCTCTCCCTCCTCTGCCTCATCCAGGATGAGGGATGGAAAATAAAGACTTTTTAATATTTAAAACTAATTGAACCACCACTGGTTCTCAAAGTACATAAGAAAGCAAATAAAATATAATAGTTACTTTCAAAAATTATAAGTTACAATGCCACCTGCTTAATTACAGTAAATTAAAAAATCAATGAATAGTAAAAGGTGACATCTGGAACTCCCATACTGAACAGGTCCAACAATTCTTTCCCGAATCTAACAGGTATTAGACGTGTGAAAATGCAACCCGCTCCTGTCTCACTGATATTGCCACACCACACGATAATTTAACAAATATATAATATATATATACATATACAGTTAAACAAAAAGTTTGTTTAAATTTATATACGTATCCAGCTAGGAGTACGTAACAGTTGCCACTCCCATTCAAGTTAATTTACTATAAGACAAGGAATGGAACTTGTCTGCACAACAATATTATCTGATGTTATCATGTATCTACTGTAAGCATGTACACGTTTATCCAATAATCTTTGTCATAATCTAAAGGCAGCAAACTTCAGAGTGCTCTCCTCTTTAGCTTGTAATATATCACAGAAAATCCAAGATCTAGGGATCACAATTAAAGGCATTTTAAAAAGTAAGTTAATTATATTTCCTATTAGATCTTCACTGATATGGATATCATTTGATGTTAAATGTCAACATTAACTAAAGTCTTGTATAAATTTCTTGGAAGCAGGGTACAGGGAGGTGTCTATGCATAACATAGCACCAATATTGCTTGTAACTCTAACACTTCTACCTTCATTTACATAATGATGAACTACTCTTAGAGGAGTGCAGAAATAGTTGTAATGCAGTAGAAATTCTTTTTAAACCTCTCATGTTTTTGGATGACTTGTGTTGTGAAAGTACGTTCCTTGAATGTATAAGCTATTGTTAAAAACTCTTCTTCCTAACTATTATTCTATGCATTTGGTATACATATATTACATGCATAATATATGAATTATTTTTACAGTTTGTAAATTGGTTCACAGGGTTTTATTGTAGCACAAATATTTTCGTAGACACCAAGTTGTCCCTTACCAGCCAGTGTGTAATGAACAGTTAACCAGATAATGGAAGTTATCAATGTGGGTGTAAGCATTTTGTTTCAGGCAATAAGTTATAGTTACTTGTATAATAAGAGTCTTGTATAATAAGAGAATTAAGTGATTCACAGCAACACAAGTCAAAGTTCAAATTAGTATTACCAATTTCTAATTCTTCCTTGTTACTTTTTTAGTACATGTAGTTGTAAATGTTACTTGGATAATAAGAGTGTTTTGAAGGAACATAATTCACTGTTTGTGAACACAGTAATTTTTTATTAAGGTACGTTGCCATAATCATTACAGTGTTTTTCACGTATCAGCATTGAAAGATTTGTTTGTTACAAATTCATTAATGACTGCAAATATTGCAGAGTACAAAGTTATGCATTGCCCAATTTGACAATTTAGGAAAGCTTTGCTTGTTGCCATTTGAAACAAATGATCAGTATGAACCAGCATAAATGATGAAACAAAAAAAAAATGTCAAAGTTAAATAAAGTATGTACAGTATAAATATATATTTCAATATCTCCAGCACTGGTTGTGGAATGACTTGGAATGTATTTAATCAATATTAATAACTTTTCTTTTCAGATTTGTATCATTTTGATAACTTCCATAACACAGCATAGTGTGAATACTGTACAAGCAGGGGCATTGTTCAGATGCTATAGCACATAATGTAACAATTATTTTTAGTGTTCAAATAATATATACTGTTACAGTAAAGGGGTTCAGAAGGCATGATTTTCTCCCTTATAATTTTTAGTTTTGCAATGCTCGTTTAAAATTAATTTCTTACGTTTGCATGGAACACACTGAACTTACAATGCAGGACCAATATAATTTAAAACTTTCCAAACTATTGCACTTATTCAACGCAGATGCAAAGTCAAATGAAGTAAGAGTTTACCAGTGGCTTGTTTTGCATTCCACCTTGATGTTCAGCATTATGAAAGTGACAATGATACATTGAGTAGTACTTACTTTAACCAGATAGGAACACTAGTCTTTAAATTCATTATAATGTGAACATGCTTGTGTTGGGAATATCTTGGTGGAAGAGTTGTGCTCGTGGGCTCTGGCTCACCACCGGGGGTGGGGGGGGATCAGGGGGTCAACTCTGAGAAAGCCGCATCTGAACAACCACACCCCAAAATTTTTTCTCTGTATATCATTTGGCTCATTTGTTGCTAATTATTTAATTGTTTATTTGGTTAAAGTGAACAAGTCATCTTGCTGCAGATTGAAACTATTAATTGGTGGATAATTTATATAATTGAAGTTTTAGGCATGACAGATCATATTTTTTTGTATTGGCTCTCTTATTCTTTATTATTTTAAATAATTATATCCAGGCATCATGGGCAGTCTTCCGAAAGTTATTAAAGAGAAAGCAATTTTTTTATGCAATGACTAATAACAAATCCAATTTCTTTTAAGACAAATATTTTGCAAGACATACATGATTGGTAACAATTCTTTAGTTATGGAGCAGATAAAGATTTATTTGATAGGCAACACTGATTTATTTGATTATGGGTGAATGGACTACTGTTAATGGACACCTGCCAAGAGCAGGTTGGTAATCATAACACACATGCCACCTGAAGACTGTAGGGTGTAAGGAATGTTAATGCTGGGTTATAACATGCACACTTCTCAACAACATTCCCAGGCCTCGTACAACATGAAGCTTTTAACTACTAATTTGCTCCACAAAATGTTCATTGTCACTTTGTATAAAGGGATATTTGAATACTGAAATTTTGGCTGTTATATAAATTTAAAATTGTTTAGTTTTGTTTAAATACAAGTACTCCCCCTATAATAATTGTACAAGGGTTATTACTATATTGGATTTTATAGCATTGGAAACTTAAGTTTCATATTGTTTAGAATCGTGAAACTTTTTTTTAATAGTTTACCCATCTCAGAAGGGTTGCATTTTGTCTTAGAACAAGGGAACTATTATAACTTTGAAGTGATATAATATAAAAGTAGGCATCTGTTGCCTGAATTGTTGTTGATGCAATGCTCGGAGCGGTTCCCCCTCCACATGTAAACTATTACGAGGTAGTGTCAAGGTTGTATAATACCTCTTATCTTTCTTATTTTCAGAAGCCGACTTAATAGAGGAGAGGGGCCTCGTGTAGGCTTAGTTTTACTGTTAAGATACAAAACATTTATAAATCTCATTTATTTTCAATTGTAATATATTGTACAGATATTGTTTTGTATTTTTGTCCAGTATACAGTAATATGTATGTTTTGTGCAAAAGACCAACCGTTGCAAAATTTTATGAGTTGTAAATGTTATTATTATAAAATCTCTTGGAAAAACTACATAGTTTATTTACCCAACTAATGTGAAGAAGTAATATATGTTTACACTGTGAAAGTAAGTAATTATCAAAAGAAAGCACCATGTCGGGGAGGCTATGTAGCACCGTCAAAAGTGCAGGATATTCAAAAGGTGCTAAATATCACTAAGGATGCCAATAGGAGAACAAAAGCGCATAAGGCAAACAACAAAGATATGCACGACCGTAAGAGGGACAATACAATTCGGACAATAAGGAGCAGGGTGGCGCTTCATTAAGTGCCCGTGAGTTAAGCGGGTATCGGCAATACTTAACCTCACTAGAGCCGTTTCTGTCGGAAAATCCGACACCATTTAATAATATGAATTCAATATGCAGTAATATTGCTGCTGCATTGTATACACAAGTTAACCCATAGAAAATGTAACTTGTAGTGGAATTTTCCGTCTATAGAAAACGGGATATAATTACCACAAACTATTATAAGTCACCAGCTATTGTGTTGGAATTATTCTTAAATACATTAGTCTTTGGACTTTTACCATCATAAAAACATCTTATTTTAATTAACTTAATTATCAGAATCAAAATATAGTAAATGTGACCCTTCTATCAAGTTACTGACATCTCTACAAAGTGAAGGAGGCGTCAGTAGTGAGGAAGGAGGGGTCAGCCATTGTTGTTAAGACCACAGAGTCGTGGAGCAAATTCGGCTCCTATCAATTCTCTTGGACGAAGTGTTATGAAAGATCAGAGTAGTGGTCTGCCATCATCAACACGCAGTCATCAATCACAAGGGAAGTGTTTTTCCGAAACCCATATATCTAATCATTTTTGGCCATTAATGTTAGGTAGAAATAGGGTGATCCGGTGAGAGCACAAATGATCAACTCAAAAAAGGTAATTAAGCCTTGGTCTTTATGGTTCAATGTACAGTGTTTTCTCTGATATAGCTGTCATATATTAGGATTCTGGCTTTTAGCTAGTGCCCCTTTGACAGGTACAAGAAGAGGAAGCAACGACTTTGTGCATCAGTTACTGGGTGATGAAGCTGCCTCAGAATAGGATAATTTGGTGTCTACACCCTAGTTATACCAGGTGAACAAGGCCTGCTGTATAATAAGATAAGGAACCTCCTCAATGTATAATATATGTAGTTTAATACTGTAGTTTGATTGGCTGCATATATATAAATTTAATATAAACCCCCCTAATGTGTAAGGATCGATTTGTGAGATTATTGCAGAAATACATTCGACTTAACATCATACAAATTGCTATCAAAGTATATAAATTAACGTAAATATAAATTCTATATAAATTCATATAAATTAAAAATATATAAATCTCACAGGTCCGTTCCCACATTATTTGGTCCTTCGAACCGGATCATTTGGTCCTATGAACCCACATTATTGGTCATCTTCGAGTCAGATGACAGATTGTATGGTCATCATCGAGTACCGGATGAACCAGTTAACCAGTGGAATCATTAAATATACTAGTGCAGTGTGATTTATACAAAGCCAGTCAAAGACGGCAGCGTAGCCTTGACCGAGCTCAAGAGCCCCTCGGTTCAGCCTCAGTCAGCGGTTTCAGGGACACCCACAGATATTTGGTGGCGTGTTATTCCATGCAATGACAGCGCTAATATTGAAGCCAGCCAAATTAGTGGTTGTGTCTTCGCGAGATTGTTCACTGATTTCGTGGTGTTATATTTCGCGAGAGAGATTATCCACGAATTTTGTAATGTTAATTTCGCGAGGTCAATAATATTTAATACTTCTTGAAAATATTAGAAGTTTCTCAGAGGCTAATTAAGAGTCTATTATCAATAATTGTGTATATTATTTCTTCAAAATAGAGAATTATTTAATATATACTGCACTAGTGTTCTCAATACAATATTTACCAATTGCCAACCCACAACAGGGTAGGATATTACCATTGACTAGTTGAACTATTTATTGTTCATCCTAGTCCCATTATTACCATAGTCTAGTTGTACTATATTAAACAACCTAGCACCATTAATGAGCACCATTAGCTCCTACCAGCCAAATGAGGTCTATGAGCCATTCTTGGAGCTCTTAGAAAGTGATGAAGATGAAGACATGTATTTACAAAATGAATAGATACAAATTAACAAATCCACAAGGGCCATGATGAGGGTTCGAACCTATGTCCGAGAGGATCCCAGACGTGGCTTAGTGGACTGTGCTATGACATGGCAAAAGAATTCCAACCGGGAGTTCAACTGACCTCAATAATAGATTCGAGGCATCACGCTATTATGATTTCTGTGTGTAACAAATAGATACAAGATAGGCTCTTCAATTTTTTAATTTTCCCTTATAAAATTACTTACTATTGTCCTGTTGCTTGGTTACATGAATTGACCACACACATTATGTTGCTTTTTGACAGAGATGCTTAACTACATGAATTTTGTTGTTCATTCATAATCCCATTATGTGCCTCTAAAAATTTCCACTGCCACTCACAGGATGGGTATGTTGTGCATAATAAATAAACTAAACTAATATTTTACATGCATATACTTTTGTCTTTTAACACAATAAAACTGGATTATATTAAAATATTTTCCTCATGCTGTGTGTTTGCTCAACCCTCTGAAACTATCACTGGAAAAAAAAAGAGTGGTAGCCAAGAGGAGGATTCAAACCCCTCACTTGGTACTCTCAAGCTAGCACCCTGGACCACCATGCAACTACTTTGTGAAAATTAATGCCACCTGGGATACCACTGAATCCTCTGATTAAACCCAATTCTCAATGATACTTTACATTAATATGATTTCACAATACAAAGGCATGCATACTCTCAATATAAAATACCTTAAACACTCAAGTGAGTGTTGTGTATTGATGTATGATTTAAAAGTTGAGTAGGTATGGAGGACGAGTACTGGGCTTTATTGTTCGGGATGGTAAAAAATCAAATCAAAATCAAAATGTTTATTCAGGTAAAAGTACATACATAGATGAGTTACAAACATAATGTTGGATTTATAGATAGAGCTAGTGCATACAATACCTAAACCCATTAATGTGCACAGGGTTTCGGGTAAGGTTTGGGTGTGGGGAACTGGTGTCACATTTCATGGTTGCTTGAGAGAGGGGGAAGGAAAGAGAGAGAGAAAGAGGGAGATGGAGGCAACGGGTATTTGAGGCTGAAATACGCAGAGTAGAAAGCTTTCAATAGAAACTAGAAATAGCAGCAGTAAAAATTCGTCCTGGAGTGTCATAAAGGACAGGGGTCGTAAGAATATTTTGACAAGACTGCCTACAAATATCATAAGGACTTCCAACCCATTTGCTGTGCTGGAGGACGAATGCTGTGTGGAGACGGTAGTTCCCTCGAAAGTCAAGACAACGAAAGGAGCGCAGGTCCCTCAAGTGAGGAACTGATACAGAAGTTTAAGAAAGTTATAGAATTAGTTAGGAATAAGGGAGCAGTTAACCAATCCACACACTAGAAAATGAAGGGACGACGACGTTTCGGTCCGCCCTGGACCATTCTCAAGTCGATTGTGGTACCGCACCATTATGACGGACCGAAACGTCGTCGTCCCTTCATTTTATAGTGTGTGGATTGGTCAACATACTTCAGCCACGTTATTGTGATAACTCATCGCCTGCAATAAGGGAGGAATCCCGATCATATGTGGCATTCTTCCAAGAAAGGGAGTTGGAAATGTTTTGGTTGCCATACTATAGAATGGATATAAATTCAGTTGAACGTGTCCAAGATGACAAGTTAATTCCCCAAATTATAAATCTATTATATGAAGAAAGATTAACAAAGCTTGGGTTGCGTTTACTGGAAAGGCGAATAGTTAGGGGTGACATGATAGAGGGATTGGGTGGCTATTAAATAGGAGCTGCCTCGTATGGGTCAATAGGCCTTCTGCAGTTACCTCTATTCTTATGTTCTTATGAAAGGAGGGAGTGGTTGTTGGTGACATACGTGGTTAAGGGAAGAAGGGTGTTCTGGAGGAATTTCAAGGAGGAATTGTAACGGTTCTATTGTTATGTAAAGTATGGTGACAATAAACACAGACACTAAGAGAATATATATATATATATATATATATATATAAGATATATATATATATATATATATATATATATATATATACATATATATATATATATATATATAATATATATATATATATATAAATTATCTATATATATATATATCTATTATATACTATTATATTTAGTCGAGTATACAGAAGTATGCAGATGATACCTTGGTGAGCAATGGTGTGAATTGAGCGCACTGAGAGTCGGTACAGTATCTCGCAAGTGTTTGTTCTAGTCCACACTTGAAAGTAGACCAGTTAATATTTGATTGATTGATGAAGATTAAGTCACCCAAAAGGTGGCACGGGCATGAATAGCCCGTAAGTGGAGGCCCTTTTGAGCCATTACCAGTATCAATAGATGATACTGGAGATCTGTGGAGGTGCGGCTGCACCCCTGTGTGACGGGAGATGTCTCCCGTGAGTCATATTTGCTATTCTTGTACTTGTAAGCCCCTCCTAACCACTCTGCATACTCTGCCTCCACGCAGGTCACACACCAAACCTGTGTCAGGTTAGGTTAGGGTCTGTACGTTTATTTTTTTTTAACTGTAACCTGGGGCTAGTGCTCTCCGCCAGTTCGGTTGAGATGATCTACCTGCACAGCTGCTCTAACAAGGTGGTCCTTTATAGACTTACCTCGCCTCCAGGCGATCATCAGAGGGTTTTGTGGGAATTTTACCCAGGATGGATGTTCACTGTACGTTTCCCTCATCCATGTCCATACTTCCTGGAGTTTTATCTTAAGCTGTGCTGCAAGGCTGGGGAAGAAAAGGGTTGGAAGAATCCATCTCTTGTCTTCCACTTCTTGTGTTCTTGGTCTGAGTAGCTCTGCCCTTGTTTTTTCTCTGAGTTTCTCCTGGGCCGCATGTATTATTGTCTCTGGTTAGTCTCTGTTCCTGAACATATCCCATAGGTCATCAAGCTGGGGATATAGCGTCTCTTCTTTGCAGCCCGTCCTCCAAAAATGGGGTGGTAAATGTAAGAAGACAAATAAGTGCAATTATGTACTATTCATAGCAGTTAGGAATTGTACTTATTTTCACTTAGTATTAAATCGTACTGTCAAATATATTGTAATATTTGAGTTTACCTGAAAAACTGAATAGAAAACCACAACCTCACCTAACCGTCTTAGTTTTTGAAGATAATAATTTTATTGCTTCTTAATTACAATTAGTACTTAACCTATAGCTATATTGATATTACAGTTTTATAAAACTAATAAAAGAAAACTAAAATATATAAATAAATTGTAAAGTAACTCAGGATATTTTAAAATTTTGTATAAAATCTATATTGTTTAATAAACCTGAAAAAGAAATTCCTGATATTTAAAACTTGTGTATAGCAAGTTGAAATTGAAAAGTTCACCCTAAAATTCTGAGTGTCTTAACAGAAATCGAGGAGAATTAATCGGGGAGGGAGTTGGGTACATGTAACAGCCCCATAAGTGCAATTATGTACTGTTTATGACAGTAAGAAAGTGTACTTATTACACTTAGTATTAAATCATACTGTCAATTCGGAGGATGGGTTGCTTCTTTGCTGTTAATCCGCTCGAGTCTGAGTCCAAGTGAGTAGGGTAGCGATTTCTTCAGGCTAGTGGGTGGCTCGAGTCAAATTTCAGATACGTGTGAAGGTTAGTCGGTTTATATAGTATGCCTTCGTATGCAGATCCCTGGTTAGCTGGTCTATATACACTGTTGAACATTAGATCATTTGGAATGCATCGGACGAGGCAGTGAGGAATGGTGAGGAGGATGAGGGGACAGGAGGGAAGGATGGTGGAAGGACGAGGGGACAGGGGAGGGGGAAATGGTGGGGAGGACGAAGGGACAGGGGAGTGAAGGATGGTGGGGAAGAGGAGGGGATGGGGAAGGGGGAGTGGGAGATTGTAGGGAGGACGAAGGGACGGTGGAGTGGGAAATGGTTAGGAAGACAAGGACACGGTAGAGTTGGTTGGACAAAGGGATGGGGAAGCGGGGATTGGTGGGGAGGACGACGGGACGCGGGAGTAGGGAATGGTTGGGAGTACGAGGGGACGGGGGAGTGGGGAATGATTAGGAGGAAGAGGGTACGGGGAGTGGGCGATGGTGGGGAGGACAAAGGGATGGGGGAGGGCTGGGATTGGTGGGGAGGACGAGGGACGTGGGAGTGGGGGAATGGTAGGGAGGACTGGCAGACAGGGGAAGATTGCTGTTGGGAGTATGATATGTATGGGAATAAGTTGGGAGGATGAGAGGACAGGGGAGAGGGGAATGGTAGGGAGGACTGGCAGACAGGGGAAGATTGCTGTGGCTCAGCAATCGTGCCTAATCGGGCCGATTTGCGTAATAGGCTGAGTGATTTTCATTATTTTCAAAATATTGTTTCATATTGGTGGTTTTGAAAAACTATTATTATATTATGTTAAGAACATAAATTATTGACTTAGTTATGTTAGTTTAGGTTAGGTTAGGTAGGGTTGGTTAGGTTTGTTGTATATGTACGTTAGTTTTAACTCAAATTAAAAGAACTTAACTCATAAACAATGAAATGGATAGCTTTATCATTTTATAAGAGAAAAAGGCGAAAAATGTATAAATTCAGGAAAACTTGGCTTATTAGTCAATCGGGCCCTGCATAGTAAGCCGAGTACTGTGTTTTGGCTGCTAGGTACAACATATATATATATATATATATATATATATATATATATATATATATATATATATATATATATGTCGTACCTAGTAGCCAGAACGCACTTCTCAGCCTACTATGCAAGGCCCGATTTGCCTAATAAGCCAAGTTTTTATGAATTAATATATTTTCTTAATTTTTTTTTCTTATGAAATGAAAAAGCTACCCATTTCATATGTATGAGGTCAATTTTTTTATTGGAGTTAAAATTAACGTAGTTATATGACCGAACCTAACCAACCCTACCTAACCTAACCTAACCTATCTTTATAGGTTAGGTTAGGTAGCCGAAAAAGTTAGGTTAGGTTAGGTTAGGTAAGTTAGGTAGTCGAAAAACAATTAATTCATGAAAACTTGGCTTATTAGGCAAATCGGGCCTTGCATAGTAGGCTGAGAAGTGCGTTCTGGCTACTAGGTACGACATATATATATATATATATATATATATATATATATATATATATATATATATATATATATTTATATATATATATATATTTATATATATATATATATATATATATATATATATATATATATATATATATATATATATATATATATATGTAGTACCTAGTTCTCAGCCTACTATGCAAGGCCCGAATTGCCTAATAAGCCAAGTTTTCATGAATTAATTGTTTTTCGACTACCTAACCTACCTAACCTAACCTAACCTAACTTTTTCGGCTACCTAATCTAACCTAACCTAACCTATAAAGATAGGTTAGGTTAGGTTGTATCTGATTTCCGTGTTTTTTGTTAAGACTTCTCTGGTGATGGTCTGGTTGTGGGAAGAGATTATATGTTCCTTGATAGAGTTCTTTGAGGCTTACAGTCCCCAAGTGGGCATTTGAAGGCAAAGAAAACATGGTCTCTTTCAAAGCGTTCTGCTTTGTGTCTGGAGAGTTTCTCATGAGTAGGTTGGCAGCTTTCTTGGTTTATAGTAAATCGTCAATTGTATCTTTTGATTTTTGTCCGTAAGGATAACGTTTCTATTAACAATATCTTTCAGGACCCTTTCCTCCGTTTTATGAGGTGTGGAAAAAAGTTCCTGTAAAATAGTCTAATAGGGGTACAGGTGTTGTGTTAGTTGTCTTTTCAGAGGTTGCATGGCGTTTCACCTTCCTTCTTATGATGTCTTCAACGAAACATTTGGAGAAGCCGTTGTTGACTAGGACCTGCCTTATCCTACAGAGTTCTTCATCTACTTGCTTCCATACTGAGCTGTGGCTGAGGTGAAACGCCATGCAACCTCTGAAGAGACAACTAACACAACACCTGTACCATTGTCCTGGTTTGATAAACATTGGACAACAACATTGTCCTGGTTTGATAAACCAGGCTGTTGGATTCAGCTGCTCGCAGACTGACATACGAGTCACAGCCAGATCAGTCAGGTATACCCAGCCCCTCCCCCCCCCGGTTGTCAGCCAGCAACCCGGATCCTCGGTTGTCAGCCAGGGATCCGGGCCTCCCATTTGTCAGTCAGCGACCAGGGCCTCCCGGTTGTCAGTCAGCGACCCGGGCCTCCCGGTTGTCAGTCAGCGATCCAGGACCCCCGGTTGTCAGTCAGCGACCCGGGCCTCCCGGTTGTCAGTCAGCGACACGGGCCTCCCGGTTGTCAGTCAGCGACCCGGGCCTCCCGTTGCCAGTCAGCGACCCGGGCCTCCCGGTGGTCAGCCAGCGACCTGGGCCTCCCAGTTGTCAGTCAGCGACCCAGGCCTCCCGGTTGTCAGTCAGCGACCAGGGCCTCCCGGTTGTCAGTCAGCGACCTGGGCCTCCCGGTTGTCAGTCAGCGACCCGGGCCTCCCGGTTGTCAGTCAGCAACCCGGGCCTCCCGGTTGTCAGTCAGCGACCCGGGCCTCCTGGTTGTTAGTCAGCGACCCGGGCCTCCCGATTGTCAGTCAGCGACCCGGGCCTCCTGGTTGTCAGTCAGCGACCTGGGCCTCACGGTTGTCAGTCAGCGACCCGGGCCTCCCGGTTGTCAGTCAGCGACCAGGGCCTCCCGGTGGTCAGTCAGCGACCTGGGCTTCCCGGTTGTTAGTCAGCGACCTGGGCCTCCCGGTTGTCAGTCAGCGACCTGGGCCTCCCGGTTGTCAGTCAGCGACCCGGGCCACCTGGTTGTCAGTCAGCGACCTGGGCCTCCTGGTTGTCAGTCAGCGACCTGGGCCTCCCGGTTGTCAGTCAGCGACCTGGGCCACCTGTTGTCAGTCAGCGACCCGGGCCTCCCGGTTGTTAGTCAGCGACCCGGGCCTCTTGGTTGTCAGTCAGCGACCAGGGCCTCCCGGTGGTCATTCAGCGACCAGGGCCTCCCGGTTGTCAGTCAGCGACCAGGGCCTCCCGGTTGTCAGTCAGCGACCCGGGCCTCCCGGTGGTCAGTCAGCGACCCAGGCCTCCTGGTTGTCAGTCAGCGACCAGGGCCTCCCGGTGGTCAGTCAGCGACCAGGGCCTCCCGGTTGTCAGTCAGCGACCAGGGCCTCCCGGTTGTCAGTCAGCGACCCGGGCCTCCCGGTGGTCAGTCAGCGACCAGGGCCTCCCGGTGGTCAGTCAGCGACCAGGGCCTCCCGGTGGTCAGTCAGCGACCAGGGCCTCCCGGTGGTCAGTCAGCGACCAGGGCCTCCCGGTGGTCAGTCAGCGACCAGGGCCTCCCGGTTGTCAGTCAGCGACCCGGGCCTCCCGTTGTCAGTCAGCGACACGGGCCTCCCGGTTGTCAGTCAGCGACCCGGGCCTCCCGGTTGCCAGTCAGCGACCCGGGCCTCCCGGTGGTCAGCCAGCGACCTGGGCCTCCCAGTTGTCAGTCAGCGACCCAGGCCTCCCGGTTGTCAGTCAGCGACCAGGGCCTCCCGTTGTCAGTCAGCGACCTGGGCCTCCCGGTGTCAGTCAGCGACCCGGGCCTCCCGGTTGTCAGTCAGCAACCCGGCCTCCCGGTTGTCAGTCAGCGACCCGGCCTCCTGGTTGTTAGTCAGCGACCCGGGCCTCCCGATTGTCAGTCAGCGACCCGGGCCTCCTGGTTGTCAGTCAGCGACCTGGGCCTCACGGTTGTCAGTCAGCGACCCGGCCTCCCAGTTGTCAGTCAGCGACAGGGCCTCCCGGTGGTCAGTCAGCGACCTGGGCTTCCCGGTTGTTAGTCAGCGACCTGGGCCTCCCGGTTGTCAGTCAGCGACCTGGGCCTCCCGGTTGTCAGTCAGCGACCCGGGCCACCTGGTTGTCAGTCAGCGACCTGGGCCTCCTGGTTGTCAGTCAGCGACCTGGGCCTCCCGGTTGTCAGTCAGCGACCTGGGCCACCTGGTTGTCAGTCAGCGACCCGGGCCTCCCGGTTGTTAGTCAGCGACCCGGGCCTCCTGGTTGTCAGTCAGCGACCAGGGCCTCCCGGTGGTCATTCAGCGACCAGGGCCTCCCGGTTGTCAGTCAGCGACCAGGGCCTCCCGGTTGTCAGTCAGCGACCCGGGCCTCCCGGTGGTCAGTCAGCGACCCAGGCCTCCTGGTTGTCAGTCAGCGACCAGGGCCTCCCGGTGGTCAGTCAGCGACCAGGGCCTCCCGGTTGTCAGTCAGCGACCAGGGCCTCCCGGTTGTCAGTCAGCGACCCGGGCCTCCGGTGGTCAGTCAGCGACCAGGGCCTCCCGGTGGTCAGTCAGCGACCAGGGCCTCCCGGTGGTCAGTCAGCGACCAGGGCCTCCCGGTGGTCAGTCAGCGACCAGGGCCTCCCGGTTGTCAGTCAGCGACCCGGGCCTCCCGGTGGTCAGTCAGGGTGTAATGATCTGGCGCGTAGATCATTGCTTCTCCCTTCTTCTCTCTCCCCCTCCCTTCTCCCTCCCTTCTCCCTTTCTACCCTCTTTCTCTCCTTCCCCGTGGCCAACCCTCTTTTGTCAAGGGTCATAAAGCTTCCTGCCTTTTGGCTCCCCTTGGCCGTCTTTGGAAATTAGTCAGTGACAAACTTTTAGAACAATACTCCAGGACCAATAAAACTTGAGTTCTCGAATGTCGGGCAGCCAGAGAGCGCCAGCCGTCTTGTGGGCGTTTCCTGTCGTACCGTGGGAACGGTGTGTGAGCCTACGGGAGGAAAAACAGAACGTTCAGAAACAAGGCCTATGCCCAGTCCTAGGAGGCGGGGCTAATCAAGAATTGTCTGGTCTGAGAGTGACACTCTGCGCTCATGGGTTGAGTAGGAAGTCAGTCTCAGGAGTGCCTGCCATGCCATTGGCCGGTCTCTAGTTCACCCAGTTATGTTTAAATCCATTGGCCTAGGCTGGGAGAGGCGGAGTTAAATTGGGCCTAGGAGTGTGGTAGCATTTTTGTAAGAGAAAGAATTCAGTGTGTCTTGGGAGTTTTCGGGACTGGAGGGCAAGCCAGCCCGCGTCCAAAGGGGCTGAGGGCCGCCATCAACATCTTGGCAAATTGTGCGATGAAGGTAGTGTGCTCCTACGTTTCCTGCATATTGGTATTGCATTTTCCGTTGCCTCTTTTATTTTGGTAGATGTTATTAGAGTAGGCTATATGTCAATTGTGATTTAAATATACAGTTACAATAATAAATAATTGTTAAGTTCATCTTGGTGAGTTATCTGTCCCCTGGTGTTAATATATGGTATTCATGCGATTTCATGTGCTGTGTTAGAACTTCCTGTGTTTCTCCTTTCTTAGGAATAATAAAGTAAAGCGAGAGCCTCCCCGTTCAGTTCAATAAGACTAAGATAATCCATTCAATTTCAATCACTGGTCCGTTGAGTTCCCTGATTATCGAGTCCCTTCCTTCCTGGGGACCGATAATTATAGACACATTCATTCCTTTGGAAGGTGGTGGCAGTGAAAGGAAAAGGGTAAGATTAATAATCCCTTTCCTTGTGATATTCCTCATTTAATATTCAGCTTATATTCGTGACAGTCCAGCGAGGGGCATACTGGTCCGTTATTAGTGTTTGCTGGTTATTAAGTGTGGACAGAGA
>WNGS01063839.1:5246766-5262404 GCA_020271785.1 Procambarus virginalis | reverse complement strand
AATAATTGAGCCAATCTTACTCCTAACAGTAAGGCCTGTTATTCCAGTTGTGGCAGTGATCTTTTTTTTAAAGTGCCACTCTGGCCTTTGATGTGAGCAAATTGGCTTGCCCATTTGACCAGGTAAGCTACTGTTCCATAAGCCTTTCCTGAGGCATCACAGAATACATGTAGCTTAATTGGTTCTTTTTCATTTACTACTGTGTTCCTGGGGAACTTGACAGACTCTAGGGTACTTAAATCTTTTACTAAACCTTGCCATTTTTCTTGTAGGGCAGGTGTTAGAAGATCATCCCAGCCTATCTTTTGTTGCCAAATTCCTGTATTATCAACTTCCCATTAATCAGTACTGGGCTTAATAGTCCTAATGGGTCGAAGGGTTTGCTGACTTGTGATAGTAATTTTCTCATTGTTAAGTTAGTGGTATCAGGCTCCACTGACTTGATTGTCAACTGATCTGTTGTCGTGTTCCATTCGACACCTAGTACCTTTGTCATCTCGGGTACCTGGTAATCGGGAAATTCAGTTGAGATCAGTTGATTTAATTTTTCATTGTTAGAGACCCAAGATTGGAGAGGCATATTGGCTCCCATTAATTCTCGATTGGCCTCATGGTATATGTCCAACAGTTTACTTTCACTGTTGGTTGTACCTTGAAAATTATCCACATACAGGTTTTTGCTAATTTCCGTCTTGTTTGGGCTATTGGACTTCTTCAAGTGCGTATCCAAGGTAGCTTGGAGCAGAAAAGAGATGACGTGGCGCCAAAAAGGACAGAGGCAAACCGGTAAGTGATTAATTCACTGTTCGGATCGTTAGGATCCTTAATCCATAGGAACTTTGTGTAGTTCCGGTCTTCTTCTTGAAGACCTACCCTAAGGAATGCCTTGCTGATGTCGGCCGTATATGCATAAGTCCCAATACGGAACTTTAACAGCACGTCGTAAAGCCTTTGTGTTAGGCTAGGGCCAGTTTGAAGACAGTCGTTTAACGAAACACTACTCGGCCTCATTTTAGCACTGCAATTAATACTATCCGTAATGGGGTAGTTGCAGAATTCTTCTGTACACAATGATGTGGTAAGTAGTGACCTTCCTTTGGGTTATCATTTGTAACAACTTCGATAAATTTGTCATCGAGTTGCTTCTGTATTATTTCATGGTACAACTTCAAGTTCTCAGGTTGTCTTTGTAAGCGCAACACCTGTGATCTCAATTGGTTTTGTGCCATAAAATGGTTGACGGGTAGCTGAGGGTGATTCAGCTTCCATGGTAGCCTGACCCAGTATTGATTATCTCTGTATATAACTGAGTCCAGGTATTGTTTGTAAGTCCAGTCATCATCTGGGCTAGGTTGTTCAGGGACAATGCCGAGAGTTGCCAGGTCCCATAACTTGTGTACAGGGGGATCAAGCTCTTCCTCGGACATGTCTCTGAGTTGCAGTGGAGACTGGTCTCCTAGTCATGCAACCATTACTGGGTTGGCATGTTGGTGTTCTACAGGTGCGGGTTGGTTTAGCCGTAATACAGGGCCTGTTAGCAAATAGCCACCTGCAGATGGTAACACGTTCATACCGTGTTTGTATTCCTTTCCTTTGATAAACTTATGGTAGACATCTGATCCCATAAGGATTCCAATATTGGAAAGGTTATCTGTTGTGATTTTATCAGCCAAATGAATTCCCCTTTTTTCTAGGAATTTGGCTGTTGTCCCCAGACCATATACATATAGATCTGTTGGGAATCTATCTACTACTAGAGCTTGTACATTTTGTTCGTAACCTCCTAATCGTACTTTGGGTTGTACTACCTTGAAAACTCGGGCTCCTGAGTCAGTCAGGAATCCTGCTATGTTTATTCGTGTCTCCTCTACAGGTGTAAGTTTCAGGGTATCTACCAACTCTTTGGATATAAAGGTCAATTGGGACCCTTGATCAAATAATCCACGTACGGTGGCTTTGTTCTCTCCATTTCTAATGATCAATCGTGCAGTAGGTAGAGCTGATTTATGTTTAGACCTTGTTGAGAAAACACTTATGTCAGGTAGCACAGTACAAAGCTGTACTGAGGTGTTAGTTCCTTCCTCCTCCTGTGGTTTGGCAGACTTTGTACTTGAATCCCCACAAAGTGCTGTATGGTGTTGACCCTTATGGCACCTATAACAGGTGCGTATTGTTGATGTGCAGCTGTCGGGATGATGTTCCCTTATACACTTGGTACATCTATGTATCTCCTTGAGTCGTTTTATGCGTGTTGCACGATCGGGGTATCGTCTGCAATTGTACATGGAATGTGATTGTTCACAGAACAGACATGGTCTCCAGACGTTAACAGTATCTTGAGGAGTCACCGATTTGGGTGACGCGTTACCTGTAGGTTTGGAGGTACCAACTGCGTATGTGCCCACACTGCCTTGTCTCCACTTTGGGGAGGGAGAAGTTGTTTTAGATTTGTTTGGAGTACTGTTTGTACTCTGTTGTTTACTATTAGTAGTAGACGAAGGTTTAGATGTCGCCTTTTCATCTGGGATAACTCTTTCTCGTTCTATGATGGTTTGTAACCCCTTTGTAATCTCTGTTACTGTCAGATATGACTTTCCATACAACACAAACAACTTATCCAGGATGTCCCTGGGTAATTTGCGAGTCATATGGACTTGGATTATCCAGTCTGATTCATCCAAGTTTACTTTATTTTTAAGTGCCTTAAGCAAAGACTCAAGCTCCAATCTAAAGGCTTGGAGTGAGACTGCTGTATTATTTGGATGTTTAATATCTAACAGCTTCTGGGTTAAAATTCTGATAGTCCTTTCAGGCTTCGCATAGTTGTCCTTGAGTAGTTGTACAGCATTGTCATAATCGTCATCTGTGTGATTCAGATTACAGACTACCTGAAAGGCTTCATCCTTCAAGACACTCTGTAAATACGTAAACTTTGTCGTCTTTGGTACATTGACATTAGAATCCACAGAATCGACAAATTTGCTCCAGAAATTGTCCCAATTCTCGTCCTCTGTTCCAGAAAAAGTTGGAGACTGAGTGATGGTAATTTGACTTCTGGTGCTGTCTGATTCTGGGTAGTTGTAGCTGCAACATTTATATTGGCCTTATGGGCGTTTATCAAATCTTCATAACGTTGTAATTGTACAAACATTGCATCTTCATAATCAGAGTGTTCTTGGAGAATGTTGTTCATCGTATCTTCATCAATACTAGAATTATTTAGTATATCTTGATACTGTTTCATTTGTTGCAACACACGGTCATATTTGTTCCGTGTAAGCTTAAGATAGTTTTCCAGTGCTGCATAATTAACTGGAGTTTGATTACTCATGTCTTCACATTTGTTAATCTGCCTTGTGAGATGCCCCTTTAAGGCCTAAGGGTTAATTTTACATTTTGGAGTGTAGACATCTTGGAAGTACTTGCTAGTCGTATGGACTTTTAACTATTTGGCACTTGAATTAGTAAAGCAACTAGTTTCCGAACTAGAGCTGTTTATCATTTAAAATATACTACTGTATAATCATACACGCTATAATTTGAGTGGTAAGCCTGTATCAATGCTGGTATTCCGCAAGCTAGCCCGTCATTATCACTCTTGGTTGGTACAGAGACACAGGTTAACACTCAAAGGTGAAATGATTATAGTTAAATTATACCTATAATTATATGTATGAATATCAGGTTGACAACACAACTCGGGTTGTCATGAATACTGCATAAAAATATGTACTTGCTAGGTTGTAATATATGTTCAACTCTAGACAAGTGTAAAAAATTCTTACCCTTACACCAGGTTAGCACAATAAATTAAACTAGGTTGCTGTACAACACCAGCCTAAAATGTCCTACCCTTGTGCAAGAATTTGCTGTAAACAATGTGGTATGCAGTATGTAATGGTGCAATATTAAAGTAATGGTTATACTTAAATTAAAAAACATTTATAAGTAACTTATAAGTAAAGTAGCCTCTTATCAACCTCTTGTAATGAAAAAGGCACAATAGTTCTTTGGCACAGGCCTCAGAACAATAATAGTGCTTTGTTGTAGTTTTGTTTGCTATGAGATTGAAAAGTTAGGCTAGAAAATGTAAATATAGCAATGTCTTTCTGCTATAATATTGCACTACTAATGTATATCAGGATTTTATATCTAGATGCAATGTACCTACTGGTTAACTGTAATAATCATCTAGGTTCAAAGGACCATAATTTGTGGTAAAAACTCCAGGCAGTATATCTCCTTTTAATTGACTTCAGTAAATTAAAGTTTATCTTATTTTTTTTTAGTAGGTAAGAAATTGAGTGGACTGTATGTACTTGTTAAAACTGCCTGAAATTAATCTCACACAAATTGGGGGGGACAATTTGTAGCTTAAACCACTTTGTAATGGCTCCTTCTTAAACTACAAATTGTTTACCTAAGTTTAATTATATTATTTTATCATACCACATATGGTGGTCTAATCTACTATTATTTCAACAATTATTACTAGTTATGAATACTACTACTACAATAACTAGAATGGCCTTATCTGAGCCTGTAGTAAGGGCCTGCTAAGGCTGTGTCATGTTAGCATCTATGTGGGTGTGGCCCTGTGCCTCATGGTGCCAATGGCGGCTGTGGAGGCCTTCAAGGCTGGCAACAGCTAGGTACATGTGCATAGTTCTACTGCTCAGCTACTTGCTGTTCCAAGTCACAATTTACCTGTATGGGATGCAAAGAGTTAATATCTGTTCCCTGAACATATCAATACAGGTATAACATGGTATGTGAGGGCTGTAAAAATGGGGTACACGTACATGGTGTTGGTGTTGTTCATATATCATAACCGACTTATCTTAATAATGTTAAAAAGTGCACACAATTTAAACATAAAGATACTTGGTAAGCCGGATACTGGAGTGCTCTTATTTGTAGTAGTGGTGTTGCTATGGCAGTTTCTTAAGGCAGAGTAGGTCTATCCTATGTGGCCATTAACACAACACACACATGAGCACCCATTGTTATTGTTTTCGTGTGAGCGTGGCGTCTGTAAGAGACGCTCAGCCTCCCTAGTTGTTCCAATATTTTTTCCACTTCTAAGTTAAATTTACGTTAACAAGGGAATCAAGCTATATTTTGGTGTTAATAATTATATTCAGTCTTATTGAACACTTTTTTATTCAATTTAGACATTAAACTGTTGTATGAACAGTGGTTTAATAATGTAAATACTGCGGCGACGTCGATGACGTCACGGAGTCTCCCATTCTCTAATTTTAAGAGGATACTGTTAAGGGAAGACTATACTATTTGTGTATGAGTGTGTCGGTTTCCCGACAGAACAGCAAATCTAGCTGAATAAATGAATTCCAGTAAACGGTAATATACTAAATAAAGGTAAACTTATTAATTAATAAACGATTATCCTTAATAAAGGAAGGTCTACTCCATCCATTAATAAGTGGAAAATATTCCCTGTGGCTGGCTGTCGCAACACCACGGCCATGAATACTGGGAATCTTTTGGCGTGATTACTGCGCAGTATGAAATGAATTAATGTTATTACACTACTGATTAGTAGTATTAGTAAAATATAATGGTTAGTACAAGAATTCTTCTTGAAGTACTAAATGTTAGTGATTATGTGTTGGAAATTTCCAACATCCGTGACCATCTTCACTTCTCACTGCCATCATCACAGTGACCATCTTCACTACTCACTGCCATCATCACCGTGACCATCTTCACTACTCACTGCCATCATCACCGTGACCATCTTCACTACTCGCTGCCATCATCACTGTGACCATCTTCACTACTCACTGCCATCATCACTGTGACCATCTTCACTTCTCACTGGCATCATCACCGAGACCATCTTCACTACTCACTGCCATCATCACTGTGACCATCTTCACTACTCACTGCCATCATCACTGAGACCATCTTCACTACTCACTGCCATCATCACTGTGACCATCTTCACTACTCACTGCCATCATCACCGAGACCATCTTCACTACTCACTGCCATCATCACTGTGACCATCTTCACTACTCACTGCCATCATCACTGTGACCATCTTCACTACTCACTGCCATCATCACCGAGACCATCTTCACTACTCACTGCCATCATCACCGAGACCATCTTCACTACTCACTGCCATCATCACTGTGACCATCTTCACTACTCACTGCCATCATCACCGAGACCATCTTCACTACTCACTGCCATCATCACCGAGACCATCTTCACTACTCACTGCCATCATCACTGTGACCATCGTCACTACTCACTGCCATCATCACCGAGACCATCTTCACTACTCACTGCCATCATCACCGAGACCATCTTCACTACTCACTGCCATCATCACTGTGACCATCTTCACTACTCACTGCCATCATCACCGAGACCATCTTCACTACTCACTGCCATCATCACCGAGACCATCTTCACTACTCACTGCCATCATCACTGTGACCATCTTCACTACTCACTGCCATCATCACCGAGACCATCTTCACTACTCACTGCCATCATCACCGAGACCATCTTCACTACTCACTGCCATCATCACTGTGACCATCTTCACTACTCACTGCCATCATCACCGAGACCATCTTCACTACTCACTGCCATCATCACCGAGACCATCTTCACTACTCACTGCCATCATCACCGTGACCATCTTCACTACTCACTGCCATCATCACTGTGACCATCTTCACTACTCACTGCCATCATCACTGTGACCATCTTCACTACTCACTGCCATCATCACCGAGACCATCTTCACTACTCACTGCCATCATCACCGTGACCATCTTCACTACTCACTGCCATCATCACTGTGACCATCTTCACTACTCACTACCATCATCACCGAGACCATCTTCACTACTCACTGCCATCATCACCGAGACCATCTTCACTACTCACTGCCATCATCACCGTGACCATCTTCACTACTCACTGCCATCATCACTGTGACCATCTTCACTACTCACTGCCATCATCACCGTGACCATCTTCACTACTCACTGCCATCATCACCGTGACCATCTTCACTACTCACTGCCATCATCACTGTGACCATCTTCACTACTCACTGCCATCATCACTGTGACCATCTTCACTTCTCACTGGCATCATCACCGAGACCATCTTCACTACTCACTGCCATCATCACTGTGACCATCTTCACTACTCACTGCCATCATCACTGTGACCATCTTCACTACTCACTGCCATCATCACCGAGACCATCTTCACTACTCACTACCATCATCACTGTGACCATCTTCACTACTCACTGGCATCATCACCGAGACCATCTTCAGTACTCACTACCTTCATCACGGCGACTATCTTCACTACTGTTACGTGTATGCCTCTGAGAAATGCTCATACTCATGTCACAGTTAATCATAATCACAGTAGCCATCAATCTTCAATAATAATCCAGGTATCAAAAGGTAAAACAACTGTGGGTAAAATGGGAACACCATTTTAACAACTGGCTTCCATTTACCTCTTACACATGAAGGAGTCGACTGCTAGCAGCCGTGGAGTGAGGACGTTTACCGACCCTCCATAGATATTGGGGTTGTTTGCCGTTTTGGTCGCCAGGTGGTGTGGGCGTCTCTGCCCTCCCAGTTTTGTTGCCTGCCTGGCTGCGTGTTGATGAGGCGGTTCTGACATGGGGGGGGGCATCTTTCTCCTGTCGTGCATGTAAACTCCGTGGGCTTGGAGTTCACGAGTAAGGCTGGATATCCGACCATTGAGTTGGTAATGTGTGACATGCTTCGTATCCTGGTGGAAGCTATCTACGTGTTGAGCTTGTTACTGCCCACCGGGTGGTTGTCAAGTTCGTGAGGGAGGTGGAGTACCGGGACTTCCTCTGTCGGTACGAGGGGCGTACGTTGCCGTTGCCAGATGATGCCAGCTCTGTGGCGATCTTGGATCGCAGTGATGCCCTGACTTATGTCAGTGTCCACGGTGCGCCCCTGGAGTTCCCTGAAGACCTCGTCCGGCACTACTTCGGGAGGTATGGTGCATTTGTCAGTGTGCGGGTGAACACACTTTCCTCGGGGAGATATGCTGGGCGGCAGACGAACATCCGTACCTTCAGTATGCGCCTGCGGTCGGATATCCCGTCTTCTGTCCGGCTGCTGGGTTACTACGTCTGGGTGTATTATGCACGGCAGCCCTGTACTTGTTTCCGATGTGGCCAGCTGGGGCATCAGGCTGCCGGGTGCTCTCAGACCCCAGCTGCTCCTGTCAACTTGTTCAGGGAAGAGGATTTCCTGCCGCTCCCTCAGGGCATGGATTCCGGAGATGAGGAGGTGCGGGTCCCGTTCGCTGCTGCTGAGGCCCCCCCTGCGTCGCCCGATGAGCCGCCGGCGGTTGCTGTCCCTCCTCTGGGTGTTGTGGTGCCGTGGGTTGGTCTACCTGCTCCCGTCACTACTCTCACTGTTCCCGAGGACCTTCCTGGTGCACCCTGTGCGGAGGCCACGTCTTCTCCCGCGTCTTCGGCTGCCACGCCTGGCCCCATGTCCGTGCCTCAGGTCCCGGGTGTGCTGGGTGCTGGGGTGGATTTGGCGCTTGCTCCTGTCCCTGGCCTGGTACCCCATGTGGTTGAGGATGCTGCCGTTCTGCGACGTGCTTCAGTTCGGACGGCTTGTGTTGCCCATGTCTCTGAGTCAGCCTCCGGGTCTGACGATGTGTGGCCTGAGCCTAAGTGTTCCCGGCGTTCTTCTTAAGTGTGGGCCGACGTTGGCGAATTCGGCGATTGTGGATCTTCCGGCGACGGTGGGGTTCTGCAGGTGTGTTGCATACTATGGTGGTGGCAGAGGTGCATTTGCCAAGGATGCTGGTACCGGTGTTTCGGCCTCCACTTCCTGTCTGGTGTCTGCGGCTCCTGCTTCGGGAGCATCACCTGCGTCGATTGGCTCCAGTTCTACGTGGGGGTGGTTCCCTCTGCTGAGGTTGGGGGTGAGCGAGGTGGCCTGGCGGCGGTGTTGAAGAAGGCTGCTTGCTCTGGGGATTCTGTTATCCCTTCCTCGGTCCCCGTTTTCTCGTTGGCGGTCTCGACGCCTTTTCCGTCTTCGACCGTCTCTTCCGTGTCCCCTGTGGGCTCGGTGGGGGTGGTGTCATCTCATCACCCGTCCCCTGCTCCTGTGCGTACGGTGGCGCGGCCGTCTAGGCAGGCCTTGTACGGCGTGTCTTACGTTCCCCGGCCTCGTTATGCAACTTGCCTCGGCGAGCTTCTGGACTGGCCGATGCCGCCTGATCTGGAGGTTCCTGAGTTCCTGATCTGAGTTCCTGCTCTACCGTCCAACCGCTTGGGCTGGACGGTAGAGCAACGGTCTCGCTTCATGCAGGTCGGTGTTCAATCCCCGACCGTCCAAGTGATTGGACACCATTCCTTCCCTCCCCGTCCCATCTCAAATCCTAATCCTGATCCCTTCCCAGTGCTATATAGTTTTCATGGCTTGGCGCTTTCCCGACAATTCCCCTTCCTGAGTTTATGCAGGCCCCAGTGCGACAGGGGAATTGTGTCCCTACCAATATGGAGTATTTGATTTGGGAGGCCTATCGGAGGAAGTATCCTAAAGACTTGTACCCTGAGAAATATGCTCCTGCCTCTGAGTCCTGTGCTCCTCGCCTGTGATTTTTTTTATGTAATATTTGATGTTCTTGTTATGTTTTTATGTTGTTACCTTTCTGCATTCCCTGTATGTCATGATGATCATGTTTGTTTTGTTTTATGTGTACTTATGTTTTGAGTATTGCTAGCCTGTTTACATTGTTTTCTTTTGTTTTCTGTTTTGTCTTGATGTATGCTGCTTGTTTTTCTTGTTGTTTGTACTGTGCTGTCGGTCCTTCTGGCCGGTGGCGTTTTGTTTTTGCTGGTTGTGATGTTTCTTCTGATATTTTATTGTATTTATTGTATTTATCTTGCATGCTTGCATGTAAAAATAAAAATCATAAAAAAAATTTACCTCTTACACAGTATTTCACCTGGAAACATGTATGGTTTATAGTTAGCGACCCAATTGGGATTTAATTTAACACACTTTGAATTTTTATTCTGCAAAGTTTACACATAACTAGGTGCTAGATTCACGAAGAAGTTACGCAAACACTTACTAACCTGTACATCTTTTCTCAATCTTTGGCGGCTTTGTTTACAATTATTAAACAGCTAATGAGCTAAGAAGCACCAGGAGGCGGTTTATAACAATAACAACAGTTGATTGGCAAGTTTTCATGCTTATAAACTGTTTAATAAATGTAACCAAAGGCATCAAAGATTGAGGAAAGATGTACACGTTCATAAGTACTTGCGTAACTGCTTCGTGAATCTGGCCCTAGACCAGTAGGTCTTAACTCGGGATGCAGTTGGAAATATGTATTAATAACATGACTTTTCCTGTTAGAATGAGTACAATCTTTATCAGGGTTGACCTTGTCACACCCACTGAGAACTTGTTAGTTACATTACTGGGGTGTTGTGTCCCCGACTGAGATTTCTCAAACTTCGGCTTAACATGAAAAGAGATCATGTGAGTAGCAAGTGGGTTGGGAACTGGTTTTGACGGCAACCATTAGGTTTTGAGAATTATAAGTATTTTTATTATTATAATGATGAGACTGTGCTCTAAAAGCACTCTAGTTTACAAATCATGCTCATCAGGTAGCTTAACTAATTTCTGAATTAGTGTGTTTTTGTCCTGCGAAAAATTTTGACAATTTTCTGGTAAACATGATAATACCTCCTCAGTAATAATGAGGTTTTTAAGGGCATCAAAATCTGTAACTGAAAGTGAATTAAGCCATCTCTCACAATAAACAGTTTTTAATCTAGTAAAGTTAGTAACAGTCTGGTCATGCCCTCTCTTTAACCCTTGAACCACAAAATTTTTGTCTGTGTGCTTCTGGTATTTGTTCATGTGTAGTTAATATACTCTGCTTGACAACCTCGAAATCAAAACTATTGGCATCAGGTAGTAAGCAAATACCTCCCGAGCCTTGCCTTTGAATTGCCCTTGCATTATTACTATCCATTGCTCCTCAGGCCAGTTCATACTATTGGCAATTATTTTGAAATGAATGAAAAATATCTCAGTGTCTTCCTTGTGAGATTTTTTTCTTTGACAATTATCAAAAAAATTAATTCCTATTGATGTTACGTTAATCGTAACTACCTCGCAAGAGAGGCAGACCGTAAACAGCAAGAGCTGCCAGTGGCAGATATAATCTTAAAGCCTAAGATCATAGGACAGCGGGAGCAAACCACCAGGCGACACCACACGGATGTCACCTGTCACTTAGGTCGCTGGCTCCTCCTAGCGGAGCTAATAGAGGGTAGCCGTTGGATTCTCACTTCGTTATTTATAGAAGTGTGGTGCTGTGCAATTATTGGTTATACGTGTACATGCTTACAGTTGATACATCATAACATCAGATAATATTGTTGTTCAGACAAGTTCCATTCCTTGTCTTATAGTAAATGACCTTGAATGTATGGTGGCAGCAACCGTCTACTTTCTACTCTTCAACCTTTCAACTTTCTACTCTTAATTAACTTTTTCTATCTCTCTACTATACTTCTACTTCTACTTTCTACTCTTCTACTTTCCTCCTTGATCTCATTCTCTCCCTCTCATTTTAAACTTTCCCTCTCCCTTGACCATACTCCTCACGCCTCCCTTCCACCTCTCTCACTCGTTTTTCTTTTCTTCCTTCGTTTTCTGATATGTTACAGTGTGGGAGCATGAGCAGGTTGGTGGAGGCTGGTGTGGGCGTATGGGCGGGTTGGGGGAGGCTGGTGTGGGCAAATGGGCGGGTTGGTGGAGGCTGGTGTGGGCATATGGGCGGGTTGGGGAAGGCTGGTGTGGGTGTATGGGGGTTGGTGGAGGCTGGTGTGGGCGTATGGGCGAGTTGGGGAGGCTGGTGTGGGTGTATGGGCGGGTTGGGGGAGGCTGGTGTGGGCGTATGAGTGGGTTGGGGGAGGCTGGTGTGAGCGTATGGGCGAGTTGGGGGAGGCTGGTGTGGATGTATGGGCGGGTTGGGGGAGGCTGGTGTGGGCGTATGAGTGGGTTGGGGGAGGCTGGTGTGGGCGTATGGGCGGGTTGGTGGAGGCTGGTGTGGGTACGTAGGCTTGTTGGAAAGGTGGTGGGTGGGTTGCATTAATGTTTAAGATATCCATTCCAAAGGTTGTATTAACGTTTAAGATAACCATTTCAAATGTTGTATTAACGTTTAAGATAACCATTCCAAAGGTTGTATTAACGTTTAAGATAACCACATCTAAACTTAAAAACAACGAAATCTCAACGATAATTCAACAGAATCTCAACCTTGACGATTAACATTCTTCTCATTCTGAACTTTAAGAGGATGTTGTGGCGATGTCGTCAGAATGTGATGTGAACCCAACCAAAAGTGTCCACTGTAGCCTCAGTAAATTACCAGATATGCCTGTAACCTCAGTAAATTACCAGATGTGCCTGTAACCTCAGTAAATTACCAGATGTGCCTGAAGCCAAGCCTAATCCAAGCAACATCACATTGTCGCGTTCACTTGTCACTTGGATTGGTTTGTTACTCAAAATTCATACACATGTTTCTCAGAATTAATTGCAAGAATCAGTGATGATTTGGACATTTTGTTGCCTCAGTGGAAATAATTGATAATTTACTGTACAATTATTTATGTTATCAGCTATTATCCTGAATAAATTATTCGTTTGTTTACATATAATTATTTTTTTACATAAACAAATCTTGAGGTAAAATAAAAACAAATACAAATGTTTACTAATTGCATTTTATTAGCCTGAGTGTTCCAATATAACATTTAATAGTGCTAAAGAATAAATCAAATAAAATCAAGCAAATACGGTGAGAAAGGCAGAACAAGAAAGACGTGTGAATATATTAGCCAAACAAACTCCTTGATGCAACATAAGATTGTCTAAACACTATTATGTATAAACTAATCATCAACAATCTCTTCAGTAAAAACATACACAACAATGTTGTACGCATGGGGCGGTAGGCCGGGCATTGCCGGTGAGCACTCAACCTAATGTTAAACTCTTTCACTCACAGTGTTTATACTTAATAATAAAAATAACCAAAAATTAATGGATGACGCCAAGAGCGCCATCACCCACTCTGTGTGTTTTGGGTTTAAGACGCCGAGAGCGTCATCAGGACGACAAAATTTTCACCTCAAAATATTGGCATTAAACATCATTAATATTAACAATGTCTAGATGTTTTCTCGTGAAACTTGACCAAGTGAGGAATTACTAAGACTAAAGGATAGGGCAGAGGGACTTCATACACTACAAGCGGTGGTCTAGATATGGTTATAGGGTACAAGAGCTAGGAGCTCTGTTACACATGACAAGTGAATTATGCACTTGGTGAATATTAGTTGTTGTGTTCGTTGCTGTGATGATGGTGATGGTGGTGGTGATGGTGATGCGTATCGTGTCCGAAGTGGGTGCTAGTTGAGGTCGTAGAAGTGCTGGTGGTAGTGGTCGGTGCTGTACTGGTGGTGGTAGTGGTTGGTGTTGTACTGGTGGTGGTAGTGGTGGGTGTTGTACTGGTGGTGGTAGTGGTCGGTGTTGTACTGGTGGTGGTAGTGGTGGGTGCTGTACTAGTGGTGGTAGTTGTCAGTGTTGTACTGGTGGTGGTAGTGGTTAGTGTTGTACTGGTGGTGGTAGTGGTCGGTGTTGTACTAGTGGTGGTAGTGGTAGGAGCTGTATTGGTGGTAATAGTGGTGGGTTTGTACTGGTGGTGGTAGTGGTGGGTGTTGTACTGGTGGTGGTAGTGGAGGGTGTTGTACTGGTGGTGGTAGTGGTTGGTGTTGTACTGGTGGTGGTAGTGATTGGTGTTGTACTGGTGGTGGTAGTGGTCGGTGTTGTACTGGTGGTGGTAGTTGCCAGTGTTGTACTGGTGGTGGTAGTGGTGGGTGTTGTACTGGTGGTGGTAGTGGTGGGTGTTGTACTGGTGGTGGTAGTGGTTGGTGTTGTACTGGTGGTGGTAGTGGTGGGTGTTGTACTGGTGGTGGTAGTGGTCGGTGTTGTACTGGTGGTAGTAGTGGTTGGTGTTGTACTGGTGGTGGTAGTAGTGAGTGTTGTACTGGTGGTGGTAGTGGTCAGTGTTTTACTGGTGGTGGTAGTGGTAGGTGTTGTACTGGTGGTGGTAGTGGTAGTTGATGAAGTGCTGGTAGAGGTTATCGAAGTTACAGTTGTGGTTGTAGTGCTGTGGTTATCGTTGTCTCATGATGTATCTCAATGCAGCAGGCACATCCCGGGGTGCAGGCTGATAGAGAATATTTGTGTTTACATAAAATGGTTGCCATCTTTTGGGGAAAACATTTTGTTTTGCATTTCTTCTCAAAACCAGATAGATGTCGTTCCTTGTCGTGGATGAATTGGCAATGTTTCGGTGTTGTTGTGGTGGTTGGTGTAGTAGTAGTGGTGGTAGTTGTGGTCGATGTACTGCTTGTAGTAGTGCTTGTCGTTATAGCAGTTGTAGTAGTATTGGAAGACGAAGTGCTGGTGGTGGTGGTGATCGGAGTTGTACTGGGGGTAGTGATGCTAGATGTTGTTGAAAATGTTGTGATTGATTTTGGTAATGTTGTTGTTACCGAAGTTATTGGTTGTGCTGAAGTTGTTGTTGCTACTGAGGATGTTGTTGGTCCTGAGGGTGTTATTGGTATTAAGGTTGTTATTGGTCCTGAAGGTGTTGATTGTCTTAAAGGCATTATTGGTCCTGAGGTTGTTATAACTCCAGAGGTGGTGGTAGTGGTAGTTGATGTAGTGCTGGTAGACGTTGTCGTAGTGACAGTTGTGGTTGCAGGTGCTGTGGTTATCGTTGTCTCATGATGTATCTCAATGCAGCAGGCACATCCTGGGGTGCAGGCTGATAGAGAATGTTTGTGTTTACATAAAATGGTTGCCATCTTTTGGGGAAAACATTTTGTTTTGCATTTCATCTCAAAACCAGATAGATGTCTTTCCTTATCGTGGATGAATTGGCAATGTTTCGGATTTGTTGTGGTGGCTGGTATAGTAGTGGTGGTGGTAGTTGTGGTCGATTTACTGCTTGTGGTAGTGGTTGTCGATATAAATGTTGTAGAAGTAGTGGAAGACGAAGTGCTGGTGGTGGTGGTGATCGGAGTTGTACTGATGGTGGTAGTGGTCGGTGTTGTACTGGTGGTGGTAGTGGTCGGTATTGTACTGGTGGTGGTAGTGGTCGGTATTGTACTGGTGGTGGTAGTGGTCGGTATTGTACTGGTGGTGGTAATGGACAGTGTTGTTACTGGTGGAGGTAGTGGTCGTTGTTGCACTGGGTGGTAGTAGTAGTGGGTGTTGTACTGGTGGTGGTAGTGGTCGGTATTGTACTGGTGGTGGAATGGACAGTGTTGTACTGGTGGAGGTAGTGGTCGTTGTTGCACTGGTGTGGTGGTAGTAGTAGTGGGTGTTGTACTGGTGATGGTAGTGGTCGGTGTTGTACTGGTGGTGGTAGTGGTCGGTGTTGTACTGGTGGTGGTAATGGACGGTGTTGTACTGGTGGAGGTAGGAGTCGTTGTTGTACTGGTGGTGGTGGTAGTGGTGGGTATT
>WNGS01063839.1:5223534-5244111 GCA_020271785.1 Procambarus virginalis | reverse complement strand
TGAAGACCCATGAGTGTCCTCCTATTTCCTGTTTCTGCTGCTGGTGGAATAATGGAAGCCATTTTGATGTTTCCGAGATTAATCTTTTTTTTTTAGATAAATATAGATAAATGTATGTATTTTTGATAACTGACTTATCCTGTCACTTAGGTAACAATTTCAAAGATCGTCCTTCTATACCTCCATGGAGTCTGGAGTAGCAGGTGTACAATTATCAAAAATGACCAAAATTTTGATATATTGGACCCGTATGCACCGAATGCAACAAAGTCAATTTATGGTAATGATTATTTAAAATAGTAAATGGCACTATAGTGAAAATGCTGGGTAATACACTTACCACTCACTAGTATGCTATGAATGTCTACTAGATAGAGGATATAGTGGTCTAAAGCCACTGTGAACAATGTGTTCACTTGGGTATATTATAAATATATTATTGGCTGCTAGTTAGATTATGTATATTATTCCAATGGATAATATAGACGTTTCTTATGTATTTTGTCACTGAAATATTCGGTTTCAAGAAGGACCAAAAATCTGGTCCAAATATGATATCTAAGCTTGAAGGACCAAAAATGTGGGGGAATATGCCATGATTGGATGCATGAGGAGAATTACACAGTAACCAATATGTGGTTATTAATGTAAATTATAAATGTAAATTTGCATAAAAATTATATGCAATAAAATAACTAACTGATAATTAAAATTATGGGTATGGCAATTCTGATTATATGAATATTCAGCAATATAAGCCAAGATACTGCATGAGTAGGTCAGAACTTACTGATGATGAGGCGTAGCCTCGTTGCCTAACGACTCTCAATTTATATATGGAAGTATTAATGTAATAAAGCATGCTAACTGGCCAATCTATGCTCTAAAACATTAATAACTTATCCAGAAATTGAAAACCGGAGCCTATCTGACCGTTGCCAGATGGAGTAACTCTTTCTGAGACTAGGTTCTATATTTTAATGATGAAATGGCAGCTTGATGTTGTTGACTTGATGTCAGAACATTGCTGTAAATGATACTAGTTGTTTGCTCAGATATGGAGTGTGCTGTTGCATCTCACTGGGTAGATGAGATGGTGGTGGGGCCACTAGCGGTAGACCTCCACATTCTTGATTTAGGACATATGTACCAGGAATCCTCCCTTTTTACAGTTCACACACATTCCCAGTATTTAGGGAACTATCACTAAAGATTCTGATAAGTTTCTGTGTAATATCTTGCTGAAAAATGAGTCTCCAGCCCTACACACACGTGCACTCCTGAATCTAAACACGAGCCGCCTCTGCTGCTGCACGATTCTGGGCGCTTTGCCCCACCGGCGTCTGCCCGTGGCGTCAGTCATGGTGCCGGCAATGATAAGAAAATTATATTTTCTTTATCTAGACTAATGGTATAAGTAAGTATTTATCAAAAGAATATTAATTAAGAATCTTTATTATATTAATCATTTATATTAATCAAAAGAATCTTTATTAAGGATTTGAAAATACATCTCTTAAAACCATAACTTTGGTTCCAGCAATATTTTTGATTACCTAGAAGCTTCTAGATTCTGGAGATCACTTCTACAATATCATATAGGCATTAAGCCCAATAGTGTACTTGACCAATGGTCATACAGGATGCTGATGTAGATACAGTAGATATAATCAATAGATAATGATTCTGATATATAGATATGATATGGAATAATACATTCCTTAGATAATTTTAATATTAAAAATGAGTGGAATTTTCCACAGATAGTGTGGATCTCGATACGCCACCCACCAGAGGTCATCCTCAACGACCACCTTCTGAGACAGGAAACCGGGCCCTTTCACCGATGCCCCGCCACCACCAACAGATGGCGGTGTTTGCATCTCACCTAATACCTGGAGTTGGAGTGCGATGGTGTTGATACCGTAACACTGGCTCATGTTGCTCGCCCATGTTGATGGCCCATGTTGATGGCCCTCGTTGCTCGCTCTCGTTGCTCGCCCATATTGCTGGCCCTCGTTGCTGGCCCTCGTTGCTGGCCCATGTTGCTGGCCCTCGTTGCTGGCCCTCGTAGCTGGCCCATGTTGCTGGCCCTCGATGCTGACCCATGTTGATGGCCTTTGTTGCTGGACCTCGTTGCTCGCCTATGTTGCTGGCCCATATTGCTGGCCAATGTTGCTGGCCCATGTTGCTGGCCCAGGTTGCTGGCCCATGATGCTGGCCATGTTACTGGCCCATGTTGCTGGCCCATGATACTGGCCCATAATGTTATTTCAGCCCCACTTTCCCTAATTGACAGCAAGAGCATTACGGTCAAATGTGAAGGAAACTCAATCAGGTTCACGACCATCACGACCGGACGTGATGGTCAAGTGGTTTAAGGCGTCCCTGTACATACCAGTTGCATTGCTCCTGGGAGTATGGGTTCGAGTCACTTCTGGGGTGTGAGTTTTCAGTTGTATCTAGTCCTGGGGACCATTCAGGCTTGTTTGCATATATATATATATTATATATATATATATATATATATATATATATATTATATATATATATATATATATAATATATATATATATATATATACATATATATCTTCATTAATGTTGATGTTGTTCATTTCCTTAGGAACAACGGTTTTACAACAACCTCAAGATCGAAAACAACCTCAGGATCAACAAAATCTTCAGGACCAACAACAACTTCAGCACTACCAACAACCTTGGTAACAACAAACATTACCAAAATCAATCACACCATCTTCAACAACATCTAGCATCACTACCCCCAGTACAACTCCGATCACCACCACACCAGCACTTCGTCTTCCAATACTACTACAACTGCTATAACGACAACCACTATCACAAGCAGTAAATCGACCACAACTACCACCACCACTACTACATACCAGCCACCACAACAAAACCGAAAACATTGCCAATTCATCCACGACAAGGAAAGACATCTATCTGGTTTTGAGATGAAATGCAAAACAAAATGTTTTCCCAAAAGATGGCAACCATTTTATGTAAACACAAATATTCTCTATCAGCCTGTACCCCAGGATGTGCCTGCTGCATTGAGATACATCATGAGACAACGATAACCACAACACCTAGAACCACATCTGTAACTACGAGAACTTATACCAGCACTACATCAACTACCACTACCACCACCAGTACAACACCCACCACTACCACCACCAGTACAACACCGGCCACTACCACCACCAGTACAACACCGACCACTACCACCACCAGTACAACACTGACCACTACCACCACCAGTACAACACTGGCCACTACCCACCACCAGTACAACACCGACCACTACCCACCAGTACAACACCGGCCACTACCACCACCAGTACAACACTGGCCACTACAACTACCAGTACAACACCCACCACTACCACCATCAGTACATCACCGGCCACTACCACCACCAGTACAACACTGGCCACTACCACCACCAGTACAACACCGACCACTACCACCACCAGTACAACACCGGCCACTACCACCACCAGTACAACACCGACCACTACCACCACCAGTACAACATCAACCACTACCACCACCAGTACAACATCAACCACTACCACCACCAGTACAACACCGACCACTACCACCACCAGTACAACACCGGCCACTACCACCACCAGTACAACACCGACCACTACCACCACCAGTACAACACCGACCACTACCACCACCAGTACAACACTGACCACTACCATCACCAGTAAAACACCAACCACTACCACCACCAGTACAACACCAACCACTACCACCACCAGTACAACACCGACCACTACCACCACCAGTACAACACTGACCACTACATCACCAGTAAAACACCAACCACTACCACCACCAGTACAACACCGACAACTACCACCACCAGTACAACACCGACCACTACCACCACCAGTACAACACCGACCACTACCACCACCAGTACAACACCGACCACTACCACCACCAGTACAACACCGACCACTACCACCACCAGCACATCACCCACCACTACCACCACCAGTACAACACCGACCACTACCACCACCAGTACACATCAACCACTACCACCACCAGTACAACACCAACCACTACCACCACCAGTACAACACCGACCACTACCACCACCAGAACAACACCAACCATTACCACCACCAGTACAACACCAACCACTACCACCACCAGTACAACACCGACCACTACCACCACCAGTACAACACCGGCCACTACCACAACCAGTACAACACCGACCACTACCACCACCAGTACAACACCAACCACTACCACCACCAGTACAACACCAACCACTACCACCACCAGTACAACACCGACCACTACCACCACCAGTACAACACCGACCACTACCACCACCAGTACAAAACCGACCACCACCACCACCAGTACAACACCGACCACTACCACCACCAGTACAACACCGACCACTACCACCACCAGTACAACACCAACCACTACCACCACCAGTACAACACCGACCACTACCACCACCAGTTCAACACCAACCAATACCACCACCATACAACACCGGCCACTACCACCACCAGTACAACACTGGCCACTACCACCACCAGTACAACACCACCATTACCACCACCAGTACAACACGACCACTACCACCCCAGTACACCTCCAATCACCACAACCACCAGCACTTCGTCTTCCACTACTACTACAACTGCTATAACGATAACCAGTACCACAAGCAGTAAATCGACCACAACTACTATACCGCCACCACAACAAAACCGAAACATTGCCAATTCATCCACGACAAGGAAAGACATCTATCTGGTTTTGAGATGAAATGCAAAACAAAATGTTTTCCCCAAAGATGGCAACCATTATATGTAAACACAATATTCTCTATCAGCCTGTACCCCAGGATGTGCCTGCTGCATTGAGATACATCATGAGACAACTAGAACCACATCTGTAACTACGAGAACATCTACCAGCACTACATCAACTACCACTACCACCACCAGTACATCACCCACCACCACCACCACCAGTACAACACCGGCAACTACCACCAAAAATAAAACACCGACCACTACCACCACCAGTACAACTCCGACCACTACCACCACCAGTACAACACCGGCCATACCACCACCAGTACAACACCGACCACTACCACCACCAGTACAACACCGGTCACTACCACCACCAGTAAAACACCGACCATTACCACCACCAGTACAACACCGACCACTACCACCATCAGTACAACTCCGATCACCACCACTACCAGCACTTCGTCTTCCACTACTACTAGAACTGCTATAACGATAACCACTATCACAAGCAGTAAATCGACCACAACTACCACCACCACTACTATACCAGCCAGCACAACAAAACCGAAACATTGCCAATTCATCCACGACAAGGAAAGACATCTATCTGGTTTTGAGATGAAATGCAAAACAAAATGTTTTCCCCAAAAGATGGCAACCATTATATGTAAACACAAATATTCTCTATCAGCCTGTACCCCAGGATGTGCCTGCTGCATTGAGATACATCATGAGACAACTAGAACCACATCTGTAACTACGAGAACTTATACCAGCACTACATCAACTACCACTACCACCACCAGTACAACACCCACCACTACCACCACCAGTACAACTCCGATAACTATCACCACCATTACAACACCGGCCACTACCACCACCAGTAGAATACCAACCACTACCACCACCAGTACAACACCCACCATTACCACCACCTTTACAACACCAGCACTACCACCACCATTACAACACCTGCCACTACCACCACCAGAAAAACACCCGCCACTACCCCACCAGTACAACACCGGCCACTACCACCACCAGTACAACACCAACCACTACCACCACCAGTACAACACCGGCCACTACCACCACCAGAAACCTCCAACCACTACCACCACCAGTACAACACTGACCACTACCACCACCAGTACAACACCAACCACTACCACCACCAGTACAACACCGACCACTACCACCACCAGTATAACACCGACCACTACCACCACCAGTACAACACCGGCCACTACCACCACCAGTACACACCAACCACTACCATCACCAGTACAGCACCCACCAGTACAACACCGACCACTACCACCACCAGTACAACTCTGACCACCACCACCACCAGCACTTCGTCTTCCACTACTACTACAACTGCTATAACGATAACCACTACCACAAGCAGTAAATCGGCCACAACTACCACCACAACTACTATAACAGCCAACACAACAAAACCGAAACATTGCCAATTCATCCACGACAAGGAAAGACATCTATCTGGTTTGAGATGAAATGCAAAACAAAATGTTTTCCAAAAGATGGCAACCATTATATGTAAACACAAATATTCTCTATCAGCCTGTACCCAGGATGTGCCTGCTGCATTGAGATACATCATGAGACAACTAGAACCACATCTGTAACTACGAGAACATCTACCAGCACTACATCAACTACCACTACCACCACCAGTACAACACCCACCACTACCATCACCAGTACATCACCGACCATTACCACCACCAGTACAACACCCACCACTACCATCACCAGTACATCACCGACCATTACAACCACAGTACAACTCCGATCACCACCACCAGCAGTACTTCGTCTTCCACTACTACTACAACTGCTATAACGATAACTAGTACCACAAGCAGTAAATCGACCACAACTACTATACCAGCTACCACAACAAAACCGAAACATTGCCAATTCATCCACGACAAGGAAAGACATCTATCTGGTTTTGAGATGAAATGCAAAACAAAATGTTTTCCCCAAAAGATGGCAACCATTTTATGTAAACACAATATTCTCTATCAGCCTGTACCCCAGGATGTGCCGCTGCATTGAGATACATCATGAGACAACGATAACCACATCTGTAACTACGAGAACATCTACCAGACTACATCAACTACCACTACCACCACCAGTACATCACCACCACCACCACCACCAGTACATCACCGACCATTACCACCACCAGTACAACACCCACCACTACCATCACCAGTACATCACCGACCATTACAACCACCAGTACAACTCCGATCACCACCCCCACCAGCACTTCGTCTTCCACTACTACTACAACTGCTATTACGATAACTAGTACCACAAGCAGTAAATCGACCACAACTACTATACCAGCTACCACAACAAAACCGAAAACATTGCCAATTNTTCAGCAGTAGGCAGCAGTTGGTTCACAGCGTGAAGAATTTTGTAGCACGGAGCGTCGTTTCGTAACCAAAACATCGGGTTTTGTACACTGCATCAAAGCGTCGTTTCGTACACAGCGTCGGCAGATTCCTCTCACACAGCAACACTCAGCACAGCTTGGGTAGCACACAGCATTGGCCAGCACACAGCAACGGCCAGCACACAGCACGATCAGCACACAGCACAGTCAGCACACAGCATGGGGTTGCCATACAGCTCGGGTATGGTGCTCACAGACAGCTTCCTCCCTCTTCTGGGCGAGACAGCATGCTCCTTCCTTGTGTTTTGTTGAACAAAATACCTGCGTTCCCAGTCATCGTCGTCGCCAGTGTGGTGTCTGTGTATAGCTAGATAGTCTTGGTTGTAAGGTTGAGGTAAAGTCTTCCTGGTTACTGACTTTAATACTTAAAATAACTACATGATAGAGTAGCTCCAAGCTGGTAGCGTCCTGTATGCTGTGTTTACCTCTTCTAGTGGCGTCCAGCCGCCGCACATAGAAAACGGATGGTACATTTTCTGTGAACATGACAAGTCTTACTTCCAAAAGCCTTTCCAGGTTCAATATTTTCTCGAGCACTGTCCATGAGTCATCAATTGTAGATCCAAATTTTTGCCACCAGATTAGGGAAATAATTCTCCTTTTCCACTGCCATGATCAACTGGTCCCTAAACCCTGCCGTCCAACTGTGGCTCTGAAGTTGCAGTGGTTAGCCAAAGCCTTCAAATCCACATAAATCCTACGGATTCCTGCTGCTTTTTTGTCCTCTTCTGGAAATCCATCAAACTCCTGTGATATGATGGTTTCACCATACTGACGTTTAAGCAGAGCAATCAGGCCTACATAGGTCTTCGCGTGACGTAGCTCCGGTGCACACAAATTCCGAGAACGCTATATGCTTCAGAGCCCAGTGAAACTATGAGTACCGCTTTCTTGTTGGCGTCCCTCGTTAATCTCCCGGTACTGAAAGTTTGCTTCCAGCAGGCTGAACCACAGGTGCAACGAGATCTTGGCAGTGTTAAACGGCTCTATTGACATGAACGGCGTAGTCATGGTCACAGTGGTAGCAAACTCAACTGGTGTATGCGAAACTTCCACTCGTCCACACAACGTACCCTGCTCTCTTGATTCTCACACCACGTCTCGTACCCAGGCTCTCTGCCGGAGATTTTAATCCTCGTCGCCACTGTAATGTTTGTAGTAAGAGAAACGATCTTCGTCCACATGGTTTTATTCTCCGCCAGTAACAACAACAAAACAATTATCAGGTACATGAAATATCATTAACAAGATCATAAACAAAAGAGCATCTGCTCTAAACATGATACCTCCAACATCTGTAGTACTCAATCCCAACAGATATGGTATCTGAGATGAGATCCCATCCCATACCCAACACCTTCTGAGATTGATGATCTCCAGGGTAATCTCTATCAATTATATTATTCAATGTTGTATTATTTGAGGCCCATGATTGCAGTGGCATGTTATCACCTTGCAATTCCTTGTTGGCCTCTTGATATATTTGTAACAGTTCAGTCGTACTCAGTGTCTAGAGTTGCTTGCAGCAGAAATGGGCTCGATGTTGCTCCAATGAAAACAGAAGAGAATATGTAAGTCACAATAGAACTATTTACATCTTCTGCATCCTCTACCCATAAAAATTTAGTGAAGTTTCTATCTTCTTCCTGTAAGCCAACTCTTAGAAAAGCTTTGCTGATGTCAGATGTGTATGCAGTGAGCCTCAATAGTATGTCATACAACTTTTGTGTCAGACTTGGGCCTGTTTGCAGCCAATCATTTAGGCTTGTTGCTTGGGGGTCCAGATTAGAGCTACAATTAAAACTACTAGTTGTTTTTTATTCTTTCATTACGGCCATTTGTGATAAGTAATGACCTGTTTGCTTGTTGCCGTGTTTCACGGTTTCGATGAATTTATTATTTAGCTGTTTAGCAATAATATCATGATAAATAATAATAAATAAATAAATAAATTTTTATTCAGGTAAGGTACATACATACATGGTAAGACACAAAAGTTGATGGATTTATAGATAAAGCTAGTACATACAATGCCTAAAGCCACTATTACGCAAAGCGTTTCGGGCAGGAAAAACACTAAGACTAAAACTTAATACTAATTGAGATTAAAGTATAAATTGTGTTGAGAAAATAAGAAAAGAATGGAAAGGGGGGGGGGAAACATGGCAGAAAAAACAAAAATACAATTTGGTCAACAAAACAGCATTGTTTAAAATAGAAGACATGGGTTGACATTTTGGGGGTGAGGTAGGTTACATTGAGTTAATTAGGTAGTACTTAGTTTTTTATCTTAAACTGGTTGGGAGAGGTACAGTCTGTAACATAATTGGGAAGGTCATTCCACATTCGAGGTCCCTTGATTTGTAAAGCATTTCTAGTTTGACTAAGTCGTACTCTTGGAATATCAAATAGGTACTTGTTTCTGGTGTGGTGCTCATGGGATCTGTTACAACCTTCTAGGAAGCTTTTAAGGTCAGGACTGACATTACAGTTCAGCGTTTTATGTATATAAAATACACATGAGAGGATGTGCAGGGACTTAATATCTAACATTCAGAGATTTGAGTAAGGGTACCGAGTGATGTCTGGGGCCAGAGTGAGATATTGTCCTAATTGCAGCTTTGTGTTGAGTAATTAGAGGACGTAAATGATTTTGGGTAGTAGAACCCCAAGCACAAATACCATAGTTGAGATAAGGATAGATGAGAGAAGAATAGAGTGTCACCAGGGCAGGGCGAGGTACATAATATCTGATCTTAGAAAGAATGCCAACAGTTTTCGAAACTTTTTTTGATATATTAGAATGTGTCCCTGGAAATTCAGCTTGCGGTCAATGAAAACGCCAAGGAATTTGCCATCTACTTTGTTACAAATTTGGGTATTGTTAATCCTGAGATTTATTTGATTTGAGGATTTATTGCCAAACAAAATATAGAAAGTTTTGTCAATATTGAGGGTGAGTTTGTTCGCAGTTAGCCAGTGATGGACTTTATTTAGCTCAGTATTCACTGTGACATTTAGAGCAAGGGGGTCAGGACTGGAGTAAATGAAAGTCGTATCGTCCGCAAATAGAATTGGTTTGAGATGTTAGGAGGCATTTGGAAGGTCATTAATGTAGATGAGAAAGAGGAGAGGGCCAAGTATGCTGCCCTGGGAACATCAATGTTGATGGGTAGGGTGGGAGAAATTGAATTATTCACAGAAACATACTGGAGCCTGTCAGTAAGGTAAGATTTGAGGTATTGCAGGGAGTGACCTCTGACTCCATAATGTTGTAATTTAAGAAGAAGGTTTTTGTGGTTAACAGTGTCAAAAGCCTCTCGCAGGTCTACAAATAACCCAACAGGGAACTCATTTTTATCAAGAGCTGTATGTATCAAGTTAATCATACTAATAAGTGCATCGTTAGTGCTTTTTTGGGGTCTGAAGCCATATTGACAAGAGCTAAGTATATTGAGTTTGGCTAGATAAGAGTAAAGCTGCTTATAGATTAGTTTTTCAAATATTTTTGATAAGTTTGCCAGAATTGATATAGGTCTGAAGTTATTAACATCAGTAGGATCACCACATTTGTGGACAGGGGTTACTCTCGCTTTTTTTTAGAATATCTAAAGGTTCAGAGTTCAAGTGACTTGTTGAAGAGGAATGCAATGGCAGGAGCTAAAAATCTGGAGGCTTTTTGTAAATAAGAGTTGGTATCTCCTCAAGGGCACTAGACTTGGTTTTAAGGGAAAGGATTATGTCAGTAACATCAGTGGAATTAGTAGGCATTAGGTACAGAGACTGTGGATAGTTTCCTGTAAGATAGTCCGGAATAATAGTACTGGACAATGGAATATCATTTGCAAGGGATGACCCAATGGAAGAGAAGAACCTATTGAACTCAAGAGCAGTGTCAGAGGCTGAAAGCAAGCCATCATTATTTGATAGGAGTATTGGTTTGTTATTTATAATCTTCTTTGATCCCAATATTTGATAAATTGTGCTCCATGTTTTCTAATATTGCCCTTTGTGTGGGTAAATTTATCTTCGTAGTATTTAATTTTGGCTCTCCTAATTATTTTAGATAGCAATGATGAGTAATTCTTTGAGAATTCTTTGGAGACGATTCCTAACCTATACTTCTTCTCAAGGTATGTTTTTTATTAATGGATTTAAGTATCCCCTTTGTAAGCCAAGGATTGTTTGTAAATGCGAATGTAAATGCGAATGTAAGAATGTAAATGTAAATAGAGTTGTAAATGCTCTGACTTTTTCTTTAGCCTTGTTAACAGAGATTTAAATTGTCCATAAGCAACATTAACGTTGGTTGGTAAAATCTTATGATTGAGTTTCCAGGGCAACCTTACCTAGTATTGTCCATCATGGTACTTCACAGTTTCTCAGTATTGTTATATGCACAGACATCATCAGGACTTGGTTGTTCCAGAATTATTTCTATTGCATTAGTTCCCACAATTTAGGAAAGGATTCTAATCCAGCATCAATTATGTGTGGAATGGTAAGTGGTGATTGTTCATTGTCCAGCCAGGCTACAATTACTGTCTCTGCATGGTGTGATTTTTCAGGACTTGAAGGTTCAAGATTTGATACAGGTCCTGATATCAATAAGCCTCCTGCTGATCAGAGTGAATTCATTCCCATTAAATTTCTGATCCTAAAATGAAGTGATGGTAATAGTCAGCTCCTATCAGAATTCAGATATTCCCTATGTGGTCGGAATCGATAAGAGGATCTGATAATTTAAATCCGTTTTCTGTAAGGATTTTTGTGGTGGCTCCAAGACCGGTCACTTTTATGTACATAGGAACTTTATCTGCCAATATAGCTATGACTGTCTTTTGGTATATACCTAGGCAGACTTTAAGCTTTACTTCTTGATATGTTTAAGGACCTGAATTGGTAAAAAAAACTGATATACTTATAGATACTTCATTTGAAGATTTAAGTTGTAAATCTTCTGCTGCCTTTTTTTGTTGATAAAGGTTCTTTGTTAGCCTTGATCGAATATTCCTCTTGTTGGAATACAAGCTCCTTGATTGATTAAATGCAGCTGTCCTGTAGGTAGTGTTGCAGTAGTAATAATTTTTGCTACTAAGCATTAACATCACTCTGTACCTTACAGAACTGTACAGCTGGTGAAGAATTATCCTACTCTGGCTTTGCCTGAGATGTAGTTTGATTATGAGTTGTCTGTGATCTAGATTGAGTGTTGATATCACCACAGAGTGCTGAGTGATGTACACTTTTACGACAATAATTGCAAGTCTGCAGTTGAGTGTTACACTCACTTGAATCATGCTTCTGCAAGCAACGAATGCACCTGCTCAGAGATTTCAGATGATTAATTCTGTTGGCATGGTCTGTATAAACAGTGCACCTATATACAGTATGTTCTCCCTTGACACAATAATCATTTTTGAGCACTTGTAGTTCCTTTTGTCTTATATGCCTTGGGAGCTTGACTTCCTACAGTGCAATTTACTGTGGGTGATATTGAATATGAGCCTACATAACTCTGTTTCCACTTTGTGGAAGATGAGTTCTGTGGCTTTGATTTCTGATTGTATGGTTGGCTACCTTAGTACTGAGGGCTTTGATGATCGATTCTATAGACAAACAAAATGATTGTAGTGATTCATAAGTTGTATTAGGAGAGGGTAAATCCAATAATTTATATGAGAGACGTGCAATTGCAGTCTCCTTATCACTGTAATTATCATGTAACAACTGTATGGCTAGGTCATAATCGTAATCTGTCAATGACAAATTTACCTGCTTAGCCTCTCCTCTTAATTGGCATTGCAGATATGGAAATTTAGTAGCCTTTCTAAGAGAAGCCTTGCTATGTATGATAGATTCGAAGGCTCTGCAGAAGGCATCCCATTCAGCTTCATCCTTGCCCTCAAAATATGGTAAATGTACCTTTGGGAGCTCGGCTTCAGAATGTGGGACTGTTGAGGTACCAACCTGATTGGATGAGCTCACATGTGGCTGTCCTACAGTTTGTGATACTAATTTAAGTAAAGGATCTAGTTGATCCTATATTGTCTTTTCATAGATGGCTGATTCAGCTATGATATCCAGATGTTCATCTTTGCTTAGATCTACTTTAGCCATTTTTACTAAATAAGTTTCAGAAAGGCGTTTAATCTGTTCAAATTTGACCACAACAGCTTTAACTCGTGTATCCAGAGTTATATAATCAGGAGATGGATGACTAGCTAATGTTTGACATTTGCCAATCAGTTGAGATAAGTGAATCTGAAGACCCATGAGTGTCCTCCTATTTCCTGTTTCTGCTGCTGGTGGAATAATGGAAGCCATTTTGATGTTTCCGAGATTAATCTTTTTTTTTAGATAAATATAGATAAATGTATGTATTTTTGATAACTGACTTATCCTGTCTACTTAGGTAACAATTTCAAAGATCGTCCTTCTATACCTCCATGGAGTCTGGAGTAGCAGGTTGTACAATTATCAAAAATGACCAAAATTTTGATATATTGGACCCGTATGCACCGAATGCACCAAAGTCAATTTATGGTAATGATTATTTAAAAATAGTAAATGGCACTATAGTGAAAATGCTGGGTAATACACTTACCACTCACTAGTATGCTATGAATGTCTACTAGATAGAGGATATAGTGGTCTAAAGCCACTGTGAACAATGTGTTCACTTGGGTATATTATAAATATATTATTGGCTGCTAGGTTAGATTATGTATAATTATTCCAATGGATAATATAGACGTTTCTTATGTATTTTGTCACTGAAATATTCGGTTTCAAGAAGGACCAAAAATCTGGTCCAAATATGATATCTAAGCTTGAAGGACCAAAAATGTGGGGGAATATGCCATGATTGGATGCATGAGGAGAATTACACAGTAACCAATATGTGGTTATTAATGTAAATTATAAATGTAAATTTGCATAAAAAATTATATGCAATAAAATAAACTAACTGATAATTAAAATTTATGGGTATGGCAATTCTGATTATATGAATATTCAGCAATATAAGCCAAGATACTGCATGAGTAGGTCAGAACTTACTGATGATGAGGCGTAGCCTCGTTGCCTAACGACTCTCAATTTATATATGGAAGTATTAATGTAATAAAGCATGCTAACTGGCCAATCTATGCTCTAAAACAATTAATAACTTATCCAGAAATTGAAAACCGGAGCCTATCTGACCGTTGCCAGATGGAGTAACTCTTTCTGAGACTAGGTTCTATATTTTAATGATGAAATGGCAGCTTGATGTTGTTGACTTGATGTCAGAACATTGCTGTAAATGATACTAGTTGTTTGCTCAGATATGGAGTGTGCGTTGTTGCATCTCACTGGGTAGATGAGATGGTGGTGGGGCCACTAGCCGGTAGACCTCCACATTCTTGATTTAGGACATATGTACCAGGAATTCCTCCCTTTTTACAGTTCACACACATTCCCAGTATTTAGGGAACTATCACTAAAGATTCTGATAAGTTTCTGTGTAATATCTTGCTGAAAAATGAGTCTCCAGCCCTACACACACGTGCACTCCTGAATCTAAACACGAGCCGCCTCTGCTGCTGCACGATTCTGGGCGCTTTGCCCCACCGGCGTCTGCCCGTGGCGTCAGTCATGGTGCCGGCAATGATAAGAAAATTATTATTTTCTTTATCTAGACTAATTGTTATAAGTAAGTATTTATCAAAAGAATATTAATTAAGAATCTTTATTATATTAATCATTTATATTAATCAAAAGAATCTTTATTAAGGATTTTGAAAATACATCTCTTTAAACCATAACTTTGGTTCCAGCAATATTTTTGATTACCTAGAAGCTTCTAGATTCTGGAGATCACTTCTACAATATCATATAGGCATTAAGCCCAATAGTGTACTTGACCAATGGTCATACAGGATGCTGATGTAGATACAGTAGATATAATCAATAGATAATGATTCTGATATATAGATATGATATGGAATAATACATTCCTTAGATAATTTTAATATTAAAATGAGTGGAATTTTCCACAGATAGTGTGGATCTCGATACGCCACCCACCAGAGGTCATCCTCAACGACCTCACCTTCTGAGACAGGAAACCGGGCCCTTTCACCGATGCCCCGCCACCACCAACAGATGGCGGTGTTTGCATCTCACCTAATACCTGGGAGTTGGAGTGCGATGGTGTTGATACCGTAACACTGGCTCATGTTGCTCGCCCATGTTGATGGCCCATGTTGATGGCCCTCGTTGCTCGCTCTCGTTGCTCGCCCATATTGCTGGCCCTCGTTGCTGGCCCTCGTTGCTGGCCCATGTTGCTGGCCCTCGTTGCTGGCCCTCGTAGCTGGCCCATGTTGCTGGCCCTCGATGCTGACCCATGTTGATGGCCTTTGTTGCTGGACCTCGTTGCTCGCCTATGTTGCTGGCCCATATTGCTGGCCAATGTTGCTGGCCCATGTTGCTGGCCCAGGTTGCTGGCCCATGATGCTGGCCCATGTTACTGGCCCATGTTGCTGGCCCATGATACTGGCCCATAATGTTATTTCAGCCCCACTTTCCCTAATTGACAGCAAGAGCATTACGGTCAAATGTGAAGGAAACTCAATCAGGTTCACGACCATCACGACCGGACGTGATGGTCAAGTGGTTTAAGGCGTCCCTGTACATACCAGTTGCATTGCTCCTGGGAGTATGGGTTCGAGTCACTTCTGGGGTGTGAGTTTTCAGTTGTATCTAGTCCTGGGGACCATTCAGGCTTGTTTGCATATATATATATATATATATATATATATATATATATATATATATATATATATATATATATATATATATATATATATATATATATATATATATATATATATATATATATATATATATATATATATATATATATATCTTCATTAATGTTGATGTTGTTCATTCCTTAGGAACAACGGTTTCATCAACAACCTCAAGATCGAAAACAACCTCAGGATCAACAAAATCTTCAGGACCAACAACAACTTCAGCACTACCAACAACCTTGGTAACAACAACATTACCAAAATCAATCACACCATCTTCAACAACATCTAGCATCACTACCCCCAGTACAACTCCGATCACCACCACCACCAGCACTTCGTCTTCCAATACTACTACAACTGCTATAACGACAACCACTATCACAAGCAGTAAATCGACCACAACTACCACCACCACTACTACCATACCAGCCACCACAACAAAACCGAAACATTGCCAATTCATCCACGACAAGGAAAGACATCTATCTGGTTTTGAGATGAAATGCAAAACAAAATGTTTTCCCCAAAAGATGGCAACCATTTTATGTAAACACAAATATTCTCTATCAGCCTGTACCCCAGGATGTGCCTGCTGCATTGAGATACATCATGAGACAACGATAACCACAACACCTAGAACCACATCTGTAACTACGAGAACTTCTACCAGCACTACATCAACTACCACTACCACCACCAGTACAACACCGACCACTACCACCACCAGTACAACACCGACCACTACCACCACCAGTACAACACCGACCACTACCACCACCAGTACAACACTGACCACTACCACCACCAGTACAACACTGGCCACTACCACCACCAGTACAACACCGACCACTACCACCACCAGTACAACACCGGCCACTACCACCACCAGTACAACACTGGCCACTACAACTACCAGTACAACACCCACCACTACCACCATCAGTACATCACCGGCCACTACCACCACCAGTACAACACTGGCCACTACCACCACCAGTACAACACCGACCACTACCACCACCAGTACAACACCGGCCACTACCACCACCAGTACAACACCGACCACTACCACCACCAGTACAACATCAACCACTACCACCACCAGTACAACATCAACCACTACCACCACCAGTACAACACCGACCACTACCACCACCAGTACAACACCGGCCACTACCACCACCAGTACAACACCGACCACTACCACCACCAGTACAACACCGACCACTACCACCACCAGTACAACACTGACCACTACCATCACCAGTAAAACACCAACCACTACCACCACCAGTACAACACCAACCACTACCACCACCAGTACAACACCGACCACTACCACCACCAGTACAACACTGACCACTACCATCACCAGTAAAACACCAACCACTACCACCACCAGTACAACACCGACAACTACCACCACCAGTACAACACCGACCACTACCACCACCAGTACAACACCGACCACTACCACCACCAGTACAACACCGACCACTACCACCACCAGTACAACACCGACCACTACCACCACCAGCACATCACCCACCACTACCACCACCAGTACAACACCGACCACTACCACCACCAGTACAACATCAACCACTACCACCACCAGTACAACACCAACCACTACCACCACCAGTACAACACCGACCACTACCACCACCAGAACAACACCAACCATTACCACCACCAGTACAACACCAACCACTACCACCACCAGTACAACACCGACCACTACCACCACCAGTACAACACCGGCCACTACCACAACCAGTACAACACCGACCACTACCACCACCAGTACAACACCAACCACTACCACCACCAGTACAACACCAACCACTACCACCACCAGTACAACACCGACCACTACCACCACCAGTACAACACCGACCACTACCACCACCAGTACAAAACCGACCACCACCACCACCAGTACAACACCGACCACTACCACCACCAGTACAACACCGACCACTACCACCACCAGTACAACACCAACCACTACCACCACCAGTACAACACCGACCACTACCACCACCAGTTCAACACCACAACCAATACCACCACCATACAACACCGGCCACTACCACCACCAGTACAACACTGGCCACTACCACCCCAGTACAACACCCCACCATTCCACCACCAGTACAACAACCGACCATACCACCACCAGTACACCTCCAATCACCACAACCACCAGCACTTCGTCTTCCACTACTACTAAACTGCTATAACGATAACCAGTACCACAAGCAGTAAATCGACCACAACTACTATACCCCACCACAACAAAACCGAAACATTGCCAATTCATCCACGACAAGAAGACATCTATCTGGTTTTGAGATGAAATGCAAAACAAATGTTTTCCCCAAAAATGGCAACCATTATATGTAAACACAATATTCTCTATCAGCCTGTACCCAGGATGTGCCTGCTGCATTGAGATACATCATGAGACAACTAGAACCACATCTGTAACTACGAGAACATCTACCCGCACTACATCAACTACCACTACCACCACCAGTACATCACCCACCACCACCACACCCGTACAACACCGGCAACTACCACCAAAAATAAAACACCGACCACTACCCACCACCAGTACAACTCCGACCACTACCACCACCCCAGTACAACACCGGCCACTACCACCACCAGTACAACACCGACCATACCACCACCAGTACAACACCGGTCACTACCACCACCAGTAAAAACACCGACCATTACCACCACCAGTACAACACCGACCACTACCACCATCAGTACAACTCGATCACCACACTACCAGCACTTCGTCTTCCACTACTACTAGAACTGCTATAACGATAACCACTATCACAAGCAGTAAATCGACCACAACTACCACCACCACTACTATACCAGCCAGCACAACAAAACCGAAACATTGCCAATTCATCCACGACAAGGAAAGACATCTATCTGGTTTTGAGATGAAATGCAAAACAAATGTTTTCCCCAAAAGATGGCAACCATTATATGTAAACACAAATATTCTCTATCAGCCTGTACCCCAGGATGTGCCTGCTGCATTGAGATACATCATGAGACAACTAGAACCACATCTGTAACTACGAGAACTTATACCAGCACTACATCAACTACCACTACCACCACCAGTACAACACCCACCACTACCACCACCAGTACAACTCCGATAACTATCACCACCATTACAACACCGGCCACTACCACCACCAGTAGAATACCAACCACTACCACCACCAGTACAACACCCACCATTACCACCACCTTTACAACACCAGCCACTACCACCACCATTACAACACCTGCCACTACCACCACCAGAAAAACACCCGCCACTACCACCACCAGTACAACACCGGCCACTACCACCACCAGTACAACACCAACCACTACCACCACCAGTACAACACCGGCACTACCACCACCAGTAAACCTCCAACCACTACCACCACCAGTACAACACTGACCACTACCACCACCAGTACAACACCAACCACTACCACCACCAGTACAACACCGACCACTACCACCACCAGTATAACACCGACCACTACCACCACCAGTACAACACCGGCCACTACCACCACCAGTACAACACCAACCACTACCATCACCAGTACAGCACCCACCAGTACAACACCGACCACTACCACCACCAGTACAACTCTGACCACCACCACCACCAGCACTTCGTCTTCCACTACTACTACAACTGCTATAACGATAACCACTACCACAAGCAGTAAATCGGCCACAACTACCACCACAACTACTATAACAGCCAACACAACAAAACCGAAACATTGCCAATTCATCCACGACAAGGAAAGACATCTATCTGGTTTTGAGATGAAATGCAAAACAAAATGTTTTCCCCAAAAGATGGCAACCATTATATGTAAACACAAATATTCTCTATCAGCCTGTACCCCAGGATGTGCCTGCTGCATTGAGATACATCATGAGACAACTAGAACCACATCTGTAACTACGAGAACATCTACCAGCACTACATCAACTACCACTACCACCACCAGTACAACACCCACCACTACCATCACCAGTACATCACCGACCATTACCACCACCAGTACAACACCCACCACTACCATCACCAGTACATCACCGACCATTACAACCACCAGTACAACTCCGATCACCACCACCAGCAGTACTTCGTCTTCCACTACTACTACAACTGCTATAACGATAACTAGTACCACAAGCAGTAAATCGACCACAACTACTATACCAGCTACCACAACAAAACCGAAACATTGCCAATTCATCCACGACAAGGAAAGACATCTATCTGGTTTTGAGATGAAATGCAAAACAAAATGTTTTCCCAAAAGATGGCAACCATTTTATGTAAACACAAATATTCTCTATCAGCCTGTACCCCA
>WNGS01063839.1:5205870-5222534 GCA_020271785.1 Procambarus virginalis | reverse complement strand
GCGACGAGGATTAAACATCTCCGGCAGAGAGCCTGGGTACGAGACGTGTGTTGAGAATCAAGAGAGCAGGGTCCGTTGTGTGGACGAGTGGAAGTTTCGCATACACCAGTTGAGTTTGCTACCACTGTGACCATGACTACGCCGTTCATTCAATAGAGCCGTTTAAACACTGCCAAGATCTCGTTGCACCTGTGGTTCGCCCTGCTGGAAGCAAACTTTCAGTACCGGGAGATTAACGAGACGCCAACAAGAAAAGCGGTACTCATAGTTCACTGGGCTCTGAGCATATAGCTTCTCGGAATTTGTGTGCACCGGAGCTACGTCACGCGAAGAAGGAAGACTAGGTAGGCCTGATTGCTCTGCTTAAACGTCAGTATGTGGTGAAACCATCATATCACAGGAGGTTGATGGATTTCCAGAAGAGGACAAAAAGCAGCAGGAATCCGTTACAGGATGTATTGTGGATTTGAGGCTTTGGCCTAACCACTGCAACTCAGAGCACAGTTGGACGGCAGGGTTAGGACCCAGTTGATCATGGCAGTGGAAAAGGAGAATTATTTCCCTAATTCTGGTGGCAAAAATTTGGATCACAAATGATGACGTATGGGACAGTGCTCGAGAAAATATTGAACTGGAAGGGCTTTGGGAAGTAAGACACTGTCATGTTCACAGAAAATGGTACCATCCGTTTTCTATGTGCGGCGGCTGGACGCCACTAGAGAGAGGTAAACACAGCATACAGGACGCTGCCAGCTTGGGAGCTACTCTATCATGTAGTTATTTAAGTATTAAAGTCAGTAACCAGGAATGACTTTACATCAACCTTACTACCAAGACTATCTCAGCTATACACAGACACCACACTGGCGACGAGGATGAACTGGGAACGCAGGTATTTTGTTCAACAAAACACAAGGAAGGAGCATGCTGTCTCGCCCAGAGAGGGAGGAAGCTGTCTGTGAGCACCATACCCGATGCTGTATGCAACCCCATGCTGTGTGCTGACTGTTGCTGTGTGCTGATCGTTGCTGTGTGCTGGCCGTTGCTGTGTGCTGGCCAATGCTGTGTGCTACCCAAGCTGTGCTGAGTGTTGCTGTGAGAGAGAATCTGCCGACGCTGTGTACGAAACGACGCTTTGATGCAGTGTACAAAACCGATGTTTTGGTTACGAAACGACGCTCCGTGCTACAAAATTCTTCACGCTGTGAACCAACTGCTGCCTACTGCTGCCTACTGCTGCCAACTGCTGCCTACTGCTGCCAACTGCTGCTACTGCTGCCAACTGCTGCCAATTGCTGTACCAACTGCTAACAACTGCTGTGTTGCTGTGAGTAGGAGAACAACACATGTACACAAGGGCTAGGTAAGAAGTCAGTTGCTGCTGTGTTGTGCACTGTTGTGAACTTTTGCATTAAAATGCTTGTGTGCTTTGCAAAATTAAAGTAATTACAGTGAATTCTTAAATAACATATACAGTGCAGTAAGTGTATATATTCTGAGGAACATTTTAAGTGATAAGTTTAAATTTATTCAGTAAAAATGGCAAATATACCTCAGTTTCCTGCATTTGATCCTGACTGTGACCAGACAAACCTGTCACAGAGGTGGGTCAAATGGCTTAAAAGGTTTGAAAATTTGTTGATAGTTTCTGACATCAAAAGTGCTGAAAGAAAGCGTGCCTTTCTGCTTCACTATGCAGGTGATAGAGTTTGTGATATCTTTGATACACTGAAAGATACTGGTGGTGCCAAAGATTATGACACTGCCAAGGCCAAATTAACTGAGCATTTCAAACCAAGGCAAAATACTGCTATGGAAATTATGCATTTCAGGAGAGCAAAACAACTCTCTAATGAAACTGTTGATCAATACCATACACGTCTGCAGGGTTTAGCAACACTGTGAGTTTGCTGATGTTGACAAAGAAATCAAACAGCAAATAATTGAAACATGCACATCTACACGTCTTCGTCGAAGAGCTCTAGAACTTGTTGATGATGAAAGTTCTCTTACCAAGATACTGGATATGGCTCGTCGAATGGAAGATGCTGCACGTGATGCTCGTGCCATGGAGTGCAGTGCCAACAACGGTTCTGCCACTGTTACTAACAGTCATGAAGTATGTAAGGTTCAGGGAGTACACCATGATCATAGAAGATATCATGCCAAACCTAACATTAATTGAGCCGAGAACCACATCACAACTGGAGTCATGGAACAAGACTCAAGCAGTCACAACGACTCACATCAGAGGTTGTCAATAATAAATGTTACAATTGTGGAGGAGACTACCCACACCAAGATAATGTTTGTCCTGCACAAGGTAAGAAGTGCTATGAGTGTAGAAAACTAAATCATTTTGGTGCTATGTGTCGTTCCGCACTAAAGAAACCACAATCAATAAATAAAAGCAATGTACGAGGATCAAGTCATAGGAGTCGAGGTGGCAAACACAATATTGCACCTCAAATCAAGAATGTTAATAATATACAAGACAACATTTCATTACAACCAGTCTCAGATGACAGTGAATGTGATTATATTTATGGAGTACAAGCAATCACACAAATGGAATGATCTTCCAAACAACCCAGAGACTATAGTATACATTGCTGGCATTTGTCTCAAAATTCTCATTGACACTGGATCAAACATTGACACCATTGCTGAGTGCCACTATGAAAAATTTAAAAAACAGTTCCCAAAGCTTGAAAACTATAATGGCAAAGCCACTGCCTATGCTTCAAAGGTAGCCTTACCAGTGATTGGAACTTTCACTGCAGAGATTAAGTCAAAGAATGCAATGCTCATTACTACATTCCATGTTGTTAGGAATGCAAAGGAGTCTTTACTCAGTTACAAGACTTCAACCAAATTGGGGCTACTTCAGCTTTCTAATGCTGTAGCAGTGGAATCTGCAAACAATGTTGATGCTATTGTTGCTGAATTTTCTGATCGGTTTAAATCCATAGGTTGTTATACTGATAGCAAGGTACATCTGCATATCAACCCAGATGTAATTCCAGTTGCCCAACCACATCGCCGACAACCATTCCATACTCGCAAGAAAGTCGATGCCGAACTGGATAGGCTGATAGAACTAGATATCATTGAACCGGTAACAGGCCCAACACCATGGGTAAGCCCAATTGTCACTCCACCAAAGCCGAAGAATCCAGATGAGATACGCATTTGTGTAGACATGCGTGTTCCCAACAAGGCAATAATGCGTGAACGCCATCCTACACCCACTGTAGATGATATGATATACCGCTTGAATGGTGCAACTGTATTCAGCAAGTTAGATTTAAACAAGGGCTATCATCAGCTTGAACTTGATGATGAGAGTCGATTCATCACAACGTTTACGACACATCGAGGTCTGTATAGGTACAAGCGCCTGAGTTTTGGTATTAACAGTGCTGCTGAAGTATTCCAGCACATCATCAGCCAGGTATTGCAAGATATACCTAATGCTGACAACATGTCTGATGACATCATTGTTTATGGCCGTACCCAAGCTGAACACGACAAAGCTCTTCGTGCAACATTGCAACGCTTACGAGAAAAGAATTTGACGCTAAGCCGAGCAAAGTGTGAGTTCAATCAACATAAAATTGAATTCTTTGGACATGTACTTAGTGACAAAGGTCTGTCTCCAGATCCTAAGAAAGTTGCAGATATCAAGAATGCTGCACCTCCTTCAACATCCACTGAAGTACATAGTTTTCTGGGAATGGCAAACTACTGTTCTCGCTTCATTCCAGATTTTGCTACCATTACGAAGCCTCTACGTGAGCTCCTGAAGAAAAATGCATCATGGTACTGGAGCGATGTCGAGCAAAATGCATTTGATGCTGTGAAAGATGCACTAGTAGAAAATGCGACTGCTGCATACTTTGATCCATCAATGGACACTGAGTTAACGGTGGATGCTAGTCCTGTTGGTTTAGGTGCTGTGTTAGCCCAACACAAACCTGGTCAACCAGATTCAAGAGTAGTAATTGCCTACGCCAGCCGTTCTCTCACAGATGTTGAGCAACGATACAGTCAGACAGAGAAGGAAGCTCTTGCTCTTGTATGGGGCTGTGAACACTTCAATGTGTATCTGCTTGGTGCACCCTTTACCACGATAGTCACTGACCACAAACCGTTGGAGACCATCTTCAATAATCCAAAGTCCAAACCACCAGCTCGCATTGAGAGATGGGCTCTTCGTCTGCAACCATACAACTTTACGGTGAAATACAAGCCAGGTGCAGGCAATCCCGCTGATTACATCAGTCGACATCCTGCCAACAGTTTCACCATCACCAAGCATCAGCAAGTTGCCGAGGAATATGTACACTCTGTAACCTGTGATGCAGTCCCTAAGGCTCTCACTCTTGATGAAATCCGTACTGCAACCCTAGAGGACCCAACTCTGCAAGCAACAGTGGATGCATTGACTAAGAAAAAGTTTCCACGCATCCCACCCTCAGGAGTTGACCAAGATGCATTCAAAGCACTTGAACGCATCCAGACAGAATTAAGTGTTACGCAACAACGCGACACCGTGCTGCGAGGTACTCGTATCGTCATTCCAGCTGTTCTCCAGCAACGTGCTCTGAAGCTTGCACATCAAGGACACCAAGGTCTTGTAAGGACCAAACAGCTGCTACGAGAAAAGGTGTGGTTTCCTGGCATTGATCGTCAAGCTAAGGACATGCATGATGCCTGTGTCCCTTGCCAAGCTGCAGTGGATACTTCAAGACCAACACCTCTACAACCTTCACCACTACCTGCTGCACCATGGATGGAAGTATCGATGGACTTCTGTGGACCGCTACCAACTGGAGAGTACTTGATGGTAGTCATTGATGATCACTCACGTTATCCAGAAGTAGAAATCATCACTTCCACATCTGCAAAGGCTGTCATCCCGAAGCTCGACAAGATCTTTTCAAACTTTGGCATTCCTGAAGTTGTCAAGACGGACAATGGACCGCCATTTAATGGACAAGACTTGTCAACTTTGCTGAGCATATTGGATTCAAACACCGCCGTGTGATGCCACTACATCCACAAGCAAATGGAGAAGTCGAGAGATTCATGCAACCTCTCATGAAAGCTGTACGCTGTGCTCATGCCGAAGGACGATCCTGGAAACAAGCTATGTATGCTTTTCTCAGGAACTACCGTGCAACACCGCATGGAACACTGGGCAAGTCGCCTGGCGAACTTTTATTTGGACGTCCTATGAGAATCGCACTACCTGTCATGCCAGCCAAGGTAACGGATAAACGTCTCGCTCAGAAGGATGCACTAGCCAAGGGCAAAATGAAAATTGCTCATGATCAACGTGCAAAGGAACAATTCATAAAGGTTGGAGATACTGTTCTCGTTAAAAAGAAAAAAGAGGGAAAGCTAGATATGCCGTATGATACAAAACCATATAAAGTGATTAGTGTAAAAGGAACTATGGTAACAGCGAGTAATAGAGATCATAGTATAACACGTAATATGGCTTATTTCAAAGTGATTCCAAATAGTATAGAAAATGATGAAGTGCAAAGTCGTGAAAAAGAAAAAATGAGTTATAACTCGATAAACAATTCATCGAGGGATATTTTTGTATTTAAGGACTCTCGTCCAAAACGTCATGTTAAACGCCCTACACGATATGATGATTAATTGTGTTCCTATGTAATGCAAAGTATTTACTTGTTATGCTGAACTAAATTTAATATTGTTTGAATAATGCAGATCTCTCATTCAATATTTTGTAACTTTGTATTACAGTTTCTTTCATGTTTGTTTAACATTGCATATGTATTTTTTAACATTGAAATCCTTTGTGGTAAAGATTGTTTAAATTCTTTGTGTGTTTAATTAATGTTAAATGTATGCAATATCTCTTGATATGTTAATAACTTACTTTGTGTCAATAACTTTGCTTTGTGCTACAAGCATGGTAGACATCCTGTATTCATTCTTTTTAAAGAAAAGGAGGGATGTCATGTTCACAGAAAATGGTACCATCCGTTTTCTATGTGCGGCGGCTGGACGCCACTAGAAGAGGTAAACACAGCATACAGGACGCTACCAGCTTGGGAGCTACTCTATCATGTAGTTATTTAAGTATTAAAGTCAGTAACCAGGAATGACTTTACATCAACCTTACAACCAAGACTATCTCAGCTATACACAGACACCACAGACTTCTACTCAGGAAATTATGGCCGTACAGGGCCAGACCAAATGCAAACACTGAGGATACAATCACATAAGTAGCAAGTGCAAGTTTCGAGCATATATATGCAACTTTTGTAACAAGGAGGGACACTTGCAGAGAGTGTGTAGGGAATTTCTGAACAGGAACAACAAGGCCTGGGAGAGCCTATAGGCAGTAAAGGAAGGTAAACCGTCTGAAGAAGCTGCAGGTGAGGAAAACCGACTATATTCGGTGAAAGAAAAGGTATGTTCAGCGAAGTCACAAGTGGTGAATTTTGTAATTAATGGGAAGTTAGTTCCCTTGGAACTGGACACTGGTGCTGCAGTGTTAACATTGTCTAGAGATTGGGCAGATACCTTGCAATTGAATGTAAAACCAGGTAAAAAATCTTTAAGTGCTTATGATAATGTACCGATTAAGGTCTATGGCAAGGTGTCGGCAAAAGTAGGTTATAATGGAAAAGAAATTGTCCAGGACTTTTATGTAGTGGATTCACATAATCCTAGCCTATGTGGTAAGGATCTCATGGAAAAAGTGGGAATTTTCTTGGCAGGCCTAGATGAATTGTCGATAGTTAAAACAATTAAAAGTGCTGAACAAATGTTAGATAAATATTCAGTGGAGGCAGATAAGCCAATTAATAGCATGGTGGCAAAAATTCACCTGAAAAGTGGGGCTTCACCTAAAATTTTCAAGGCAAGAACAGTGCTGTTTCATTACAAGCAATTGGTAGAATCAGCCCTGGAAAAGCATGTGGCAGAAGGCATCTTAGAGCCAATTACACATAGTGAGTGGGCAGCCCCAATTGTACCAGTGTTGAAGGTAGATTGGAAATCCTTGAGAATCTGTGCAGACTTCAAGGAACTGAACAACCGCATTCACTGTGAGAAGTACCCTTTACCTAAGATAGATGAGTTGTTGGCAGTGGTCTGCAAGGGGGCAATTTTTTCTAAGATTGACCTGAAAGATGCTTACTTGCAAATTCCTGTAGAGGAGGAGAGCCAGAAATTGTTAGTGATTAATACCCACAAGGGGTTATTTAAGTATAAAAGACTTCCTTTTGGACTCCCCTCGTCTCCAGCAATTTTTCAGAGATTCATGTCCCAGTTGTTAGTTAACATTGAAGGTGTGGCTAGTTTTTTAGATGACATTATTGTATGTGGAGAGAATGAGGAAGTGCATGATGCTAGATTAGAACAAGTTTTGAATCTTTTGCAAAAGCACAACGTGAAGATTAATACGGTAAAAACAAAGTTGAAGACCAAGGCCATTGAATACTTGGGGTACCATATTTCAGGTAAGGGCTTTACTCCTTCTCACAAAAATGTAGTGGCTATAATAGATGCCCCAGCCCCAACATCAGTTGGGGAAGTACAGTCTTTTGTTGGGATGGTTACATATTTTTGAAAGTTCATGAAGAACTTTTCAACAAAATTAGCACCCTTGTATGCATTGTTGAAAAAAGGGGCTAGATTTAAGTGGGCAGCAAGAAAGGAAAATGCATTCAGGAATATTAAGCAGGAATTGATCAATTCTCCAGTGCTCACTAATTTTACAGGTAGACTCCCATTAAAACTGGAGGGTGATGCTTCCCCAGTAGGAGTGGGTTGTGTATTATTACAGGAAGTAGATGGTCAGGATAAAGTAGTATATTTTGCTAGCAAGAAATTATCTCCTGCGGAACAGAATTATTCTCAGTTAGATAAAGAAGCCTTAGCTTTGGTATATGCTGTAAAGAAACTGAGGTATTTTCTGCTGGGTAGGAAATTTCTTGCTAGAACAGACCATAAACCCCTGCTAGGATTGTTTGGCAGAGGTAAGCAGATTCCAGTTAATGCCAATGCTAGAATTCAAAGATGGGCATTACTACTCTCGCAGTTTGAGTATGATTTAGAGTTTAAGCCAGGCAAGGATAATGTAGTAGCTGATGCATTAAGTAGATTGCCTGTGACAGAAGAATTAAATTCCAGTGGAGTATGTTAACCTGGTGGAATCTATGTCTTTTGAGGATATTTCATTTCAGACTATTAGAAAGGCAACTGGTAGAGATCCCAAATTAAGTCTGTTGATGAAATATGTCAAATATGGTTGGAATAATAATTTATTGTTAGAGTATGCTGCAGTGAAGGCTGACCTTAGTATTCACCAGGATGTACTCTTGTATAGGAATAGAGTGGTGGTGCCTGGGGAACTGAGATGTAAGATTTTGGAACAGCTGCATGTGGGCCATAATGGCATAAATGCTATGAAAGCTAGAAGTTGGGTTTGGTGGTCAAAAATAGACCAGGATATTGCTGAGGTAACAAAAAATTGTCATATTTGCTTTAAGAATTATCAGAAACCACAGGCCCCCAGTACTTTCTTGGCCATGCACTGGAAAACCCTGGTCTAGACTTCATGTAGATTATGCGGGACCTATGAATAACAAATATTACCTAGTGGTGGTGGATTCATACACCAAATTTCCGGATGTGCATGTGTGTAATTCCACCACATCACCTGTAACTTGTGAATTACTAAGGAAAACATTTTGTAATTTTGGATTGCCAGACATAATTGTCTCAGACAATGCTCCTTAGGGGGCGCAACGTCCGAAAAAATTCGGTAAAAATCGAAAAATTTTGAAATATTTATAAAAATACTACAACGTTGTGGCAACACTCTGGTACAATCATAATTATTTTACGATATAAATTGACGTATTTATGGCACATTTGCATGCGTAATTGTGCAGAATCAGGTGCCCGGCAGCTGTGGCGAGCGAAAGGTATTGCGTCGTACGTTCTAAACGTCAAATTTTTCGTAATAACGTCGTAAATAACGCTGTATGTATGAAGAGTAAATATACACTCATTGGCATCTCTTTCATCCCTCGTGGGGTCGGGCAGACCAGAAACCCTCAGTCACCTTGTGTGTCTCACTGAGGGTAGATGTTTCGTCGATGCGCGCTCCATTCTCGCTCTTGGAATAGCGCATTGTTGCGTCTACTGCACAATGATATATATAGATGAAGCGTTAGAAGATAAGAGCAGCAAATCTGGCACACGGTCGATGTCTATATCAGTAAAAGAAAGCCGCTTTAGCGCGGAGAAGAGTAAATACAGTGACAGATGGTGGTGAGGTGTGAGGCGCGCAGAGGCGCGACACTTGACACCTCCTCAACCTCCCACAACTTTCCTCAACCTTTCTCACACACCTTCGTCAACTCTCCTAGAGCCTCCTTACACACCTTCCTAGACCTCCCTCCCTCCAACAAGCCAAGACAGACTCCTAAGGAAGGTGATCCAGCAATCATGCAGGTGCCTGTGAGTGCCCATTGCAGTGCCACCTTGAGGACCCACAATTCGGACCAATTATAATAGGTTAGCATGTTTTAGTGTTATAATTTGATATTTTGTAATCAATAATTATAATATATATGTGCGGGAATATATATATAAATTTCTATGGATTTTTTTTTCCCCAATTTTTTTTTCCGTTTGTTATCAGGGGATTTGCATGGAACTTACACACCTTGCTGAACGGATGCCTATCTGCAAGGGTGCCAATTATGAACGAAATTGGTCAATGTCAAGCTCGGCTACAGGTGGCCAAACTTTGATCTTATTTTACTCAGGTAAGAAATTTTCAACTTCAAGGTGTTTCACAGCTTTCATTTTTTAATCAAATTTCATGAAAATTGCACCTTATATGTAGAGTTTGTGCTTCTACACTTGTGCGGAGAACTTTAGTCCAAAGTCTATTTATTGTTTTTATAAATATTTATAACATCATATATTGCATATTTTGGGAAGGGAACTTTGAATAATTGTATTATTGCACTAAACACTTTTTTGATAAAACTGCTCCGCACAATCCTTTATTATATGCTAATGTGATATCTGAGTGTTATAGAAATGATTTTAGTTAACACATGTGTTCCCTGAAAGATTTTGAAAATGTTGAAAATTCGTTGCATAATACGTTGTGTATTTTTTTTTCTCCCTTTCTATTTAGGTTGTGATGCTGAAACTTGGACCAGTTGCAGCCCTTTCTATAACCATTTCTTAAATAAATTTATAAAAACATTGAACAACTTTTACTTTTCGGACGTTGCGCCCCCTTATTTTGTTTCTGTGGAAATGGAAGATTTTTTTCGAAAAAATGGTATTAAACATGTAACACCTGCCCCCTATAATCCTTCTTCAAATGATCTAGCTGAGAGAGCAGTGAGATCCTTGAAAGAAGGGTTAAAGCGGTTTACGGAAGGTACTATTAATACAAGGCTTTGTAGATTTTTTATATAATCAAAGGAAAACTGTTCATTCTACTACTGATAAATCTCCTTCTGAATTACTGTTTAATAGGCACTTTAAAGTGCACATGGAAGCAGTAAAGGCAGATCCCGATAAAGAGAAATCGGTAACTAGCTTGGCCGGTCAGTTGGCTCAGGGAGAGGAATTGTTGTTTAATGAGGGGGATGCAGTATATGCAAGGAATTTTGGAAGTGGAAAGCCCTGGGTGGAAGGAAAAATTAGGGAAGTCCTGGGCCGCAGGTATTTCACTGTGCAAGTGCAGAGTTTTGGGAACATTAATTGGAAAAGGCATGCAGATCAGCTCATGCCAAGGTTCACAGGGAATTTTGATGACCCTTCAGGGGGGGGGTGGGGCAACTAGTGATATCCATCCTAATAATGAAGGGATAGCAGCACCTGCAGGAGACCGGGAGGTAGAAAAAAGGGCAGCAGAGGGTAATGGGGATACAGTTAACCCTATGGACTCTACAAGGAGTAATTCAGAAGAATGTTTCCCAGAAGTAACAGGTCAGGACTCCCAGTTGAGAAAATCAGGGAGAGTCATACGACCGCCTGATAGACTTAATCTGTAGGGATAGAGTTTATTTAAAAGGGGAGGAATGTTGGGATTGAGTACTACAGATGTTGTAGGTATCATGCTTAGAGCAGATGCTCTTTTGTTTATGATCTTGTTAATGATATTTCATGTACCTGATAATTGTTTTGTTGTTGTTACTGGCGGAGAATATAACCATGTGGACGAAGATCGTTTCTCTTACTACAACCATTACAATATCAATCAAATCAGTACCTGTAAACCATTGCATTGTTACAAAAAGGGACTTGCTTTCACAGGTTAGCAAAGTATTTGACCCACTTGGTCTATTAAACCCTTTTAACAATTAAATGGTGTTTATTGGTGCAAGAAGCCTGGAAGGTTAGGATTAGTTGGGATGATCCACTACCACCCCAGTTACAAAGGGCTTGGATGGATGTGGCTCATGAACAAACTTTAGTCAAACAAATAATCTTTCCAAGACACATACTCGAGGAAAATGAGGAAGTTACCTGAATATGTCTGTGTTCACAGACTCATCAGCCAGAGCTTTCGGAGCTCTTGTGTTTACTGGTGACTACTCCACAATCATATCTAATCACCTCTAAAGCTAGAGTTGCTCCATTGAAGAAGAGGACTTTGCCTCAGATGGAACTCACAGCATTATTAACCGGCTCACGCTAAGCAGGGCATATCAAACAAATCTTGTCTACCATGAACATCAAAGATGTAATTGTATGGACCGACAATGAAGCTGTCTGCCAGTGGGTATGGAATGACAACTGTCAAATCCCATTGTAAGAAATCGTGTCTCAGAAATAAGGAAGATTTCTGCAGGCTTTCAATTGTTGCATGTACCAACTAAAGATAATCCAGCTGATCTCTTATCAAGAGGGATGACGTTTAAACATTTTGCAAAGGCAGATATTTGGTTTCATGGCCATTGATGGCTAATGAATAGGAGTTGGCCAGAACAAAAGCCACACATCATAGTGACCGAATCCATGACTACCACCAGACCACAAGTTCAAACATCAGTCTTGGATTGTATTCGTTACTCCTTGTCATGTTCATAGAAAACGGTACCATCCGTTTGTATGTGTTGTGGCTGAGACGCCAGGAGAGAAGGTAAACAGAGAGCATACAGGACGCTACCAGCTTGGAAGCAGCTAGTCATGTAATCTTTTATAAGTATTAAAGTCAGTAACCAAGCAATGGCTTTATATCAACCCTACAACCAAGACTTCCTCAGCTACACACAAACACCACACTGGCGACGAGGATGAACTGTGGACGCAGGTATTTGTTCAGCTTAAAACACAAGGAGACGCATGCGGGCTCGCCCCCTGGAGCAGGAAGGAAGTCGTGCTGTCTGTGAGCACCATACCCGATGCTGTGTGCTAACCAATGCTGTGTGCTAACCAATCCTGTGTGCTAACCAATGCTGTGTACTAACCAATGCTGTGTGCTAACCAATGCTATGTGCTACCCAAGCTATGCTGACTGAAGCTGTGTACTGAGGAATCTGCCTATGCTGTGTACGAAACAACGCTTTGATGTTGTGTACAAAACCCAATGTTTTGTATACGAAACGACACTGTACTACACAATTCTTCACGCTGTGAACTGACTGCTGTGCCAACTGCTGACAACTGCTGTGCCAGCTGCTGTGCCAACTGCTGTGCTGCTGTGAGTAGGAACAACACATGTACACAAGGCTAGGTAAGAGGTCAGTTTCTGCTGTATTGTGCACTGCTGTGAAATTTTGCATTAAAATGCTTGTGTGCTTTGCAAAATTAAAGTAATTACAGTGAATTCTTAACTAGCATATACAGTGCAGTAAGTGTTTAGTATTCTGAAGAACATTTAAGTTATAAGTTTATATTTATTCAGTAAAAATGGTAAATATACCTCAGTTTCCTGCATTTGATCCTGACTGTGACCAGACAAACCTGTCACAGAGGTGGACCAAATGGCTTAAAAGGTTTGAAAATTTGTTGATAGTTTCAGACATCAAAAGTGCTGAAAGAAAGCGTGCCTTTCTACTTCATTATGCAGGTGATCGAGTTTGTGACATCTTTGATACACTGAAAGACACTGGTGGTGCCAAAGATTATGACATTGTCAAAGCCAAATTAACTGAGCACTTCAAACCAAGACAAAATACTGCAATGGAAATTATGCATTTCAGGAGAGCCAGACAACTCTCTAATGAAACCGTAGATCAATACCACACACGTCTGCAGGGTTTAGCAGCCCATTGTGAGTTTGCTGATGTTGACAAAGAAATCAAACAGCAAATAATTGAAACATGCACATCTACACGTCTCCGTCGAAGAGCTCTAGAACTTGTTGATGATGAAAGTTCTCTTACCAAGATACTGGATATTGCTCGTCGAATGGAAGACGCTGCACGTAATGCTCATGTCATGGAGTGCAGTGCCAACAACGGTTCTGCCACTGTTACTAACAGTGATGAGGTATGTAAGGTTCAGGGAGTACACCGTGATCATAGAAGATATCATGCAAACCTAACAGCAAATTGAGCCGAGAACCACATCACAACTGGAGTCATGGAACAAGACTCAAGCACTCACAACGACTCACATCAGAGGGTGTCAACAATAAATGTTACAATTGTGGAGGAGACTACCCACACCAAGATAATGTTTGTCCTGCTCAAGGTAAGAAGTGCTATGAGTGTGGAAAACTAGGTCATTTTAGTGCTATGTGTCGTTCTGCACTAAAGAAACCACAGTCAGTGAATAAAAGCACTGTACGAGGATTAGGTCATAGGAGTCAAGGTGGCAAACACAATATTGCACCTCAAATCCAGAATGTTAATGATATACAAGACAACATTTCATTACAACCAGTCTCAGATGACAGTGAATGTGATTACACTTCTGGAGTACAAGCAATCACAGAATGGAATGATCTTCCAAACAACCCAGAGACTATAGTATACAATGCTGGTATTTGTCTCAAAGTTCTCATTGACACTGGATCAAACATTGACACCATTGCTGAATGCCACTATGAGAAATTTAAAAAACAGTTCCCAAAGCTTGAAAACTATAATGGCAAAGCCACTTGATATGCTTCAAAGGTAGCCTTACCAGTGATTGGAACTTTCACTGCAGAGATTAAGTCAAAGAGTGCAATGCTCATTACTACATTCCATGTTGTTAGGAATGCAAAGGAGTCTCTACTCAGTTACAAGACTTCAACCAAATTGGGGCTACTTCAGCTTTCTAATGCTGTAGCAGTGGAATCTGCAAACAATGTTGATGCTATTATTGCTGAATTTTCTGATCGATTTAAATCCATAGGTTGTTATACTGATAGCAAAGTACATCTGCATATCAACCCAGATGTAATTCCAGTTGCCCAACCACATCGCCGACAACCATTCCATACTCGCAAGAAAGTCGATGCCGAACTGGATAGGCTGATAGAACTAGATATCATTGAACCGGTAACAGGCCCAACACCATGGGTAAGCCCAATTGTCACTCCACCAAAGCCGAAGAATCCATATGAGATACGCATTTGTGTAGACATGCGTGTTCCCAACAAGGCAATAATGCGTGAGCGCCATCCTACACCCACTGTAGATGATATGATTTACCGCTTGAATGGTGCAACTGTATTCAGCAAGTTAGATTTAAACAAGGGATATCATCAGCTTGAACGTGATGATGAGAGTCGCTTCATCACAATGTTTACGACACATCGAGGTCTGTATAGGTACAAGTGCCTGAGTTTTGGTATTAACAGTGCTGCTGAGGTATTCCAGCACATCATCAGCCAGGTATTGCAAGATATACCTAATGCTGATAACATGTCTGATCACATCATTGTTTATGGCCGTACCCAAGCTGAACATGACAAAGCTCCTCGTGCAACATTGCAACGCTTACGAGAAAAGAATTTCACGCTAAGACGAGCAAAGTGTGAGTTCAATCAACATAAATTGAATTCTTTGGACATGTACTTAGTGACAAAGGTCTGTCTCCAGATCCTAAGAAAGTTGCAGATATCAAGAATGCTGCACCTCCTTCAACATCCACTGAAGTACATAGTTTTCTGGGAATGGCAAACTACTGTTCTCGCTTCATTCCAGATTTTGCTACCATTACAAAGCCTCTACGTGAGCTCCTGAAGAAAAATGCATCATGGTACTGGAGCGATATTGATCAAAATGCATTTGATGCTGTGAAAGATGCACTAGTAGAAAATGTGACTGCTGCGTACTTTGATCCATCAATGGACACTGAGTTAACGGTGGATGCTAGTCCTTTTGGTTTAGGTGCTGTGTTAGCCCAACACAAACCTGGTCAACCAGATTCCAGAGTAGTAACTGCCTACGCCAGCCGTTCTCTCACAGATGTTGAGCAACGATACAGTCAGACAGAGAAGGAAGCTCTTGCTCTTGTATGGGGCTGTGAACACTTCAATGTGTATCTGCTTGGTGCACCCTTCACCACGATAGTCACTGACCACAAACCATTGGAGACCATCTTCAATAATCCAAAGTCCAAACCACCAGCTCGTATTGAGAGATGGGCTCTTCGTCTGCAACCATACAACTTTACGGTGAAATACAAGTCGAGTGCAGGCAATCCTGCTGATTACATCAGTCGACATCCTGCCAACAGTTTCACCATCACCAAGCATCAGCAAGTTGCCGAGGAATATGTACACTCTGTAACCTGTGATGCAGTCCCCAAGGCTCTTACTCTTGATGAAATCCGTACTGCAACCCTAGAGGACACTACTATGCAAGCAACAGTAGATGCACAGACTAAGAAAAAGTTTCCACGCATCCCACTCTCAGGAGTTGACCAAGATGCATTCAAAGCACTTGAACGCATCCAAACAGAATTAAGTGTTATGCAACAACGCGACACTGTGCTGCGAGGTACTCGTATCGTCATTCCAGCTGTTCTCCAGAACGTGCTCTGAAGCTTCCACATCAAGGACACCAAGGTCTTGTTAGGACCAAACAGCTGCTACGATAAAAGGTGTGGTCCTGGCATTGATCGTCAACAAAGGACATGCATGATGCCTGTGTCCCTTGCCAAGCTGCAGTGGATACTTCAAGACCAACACCTCTACAACCTTCACACTACCTGCTGCACCATGGGACGAAGTATCGATGGACTTCTGTGGACCGCTACCAACTGGAGAGTACTTGCGGTATAGTCATGATGATCATCACGTTATCCAGAAGTAGAAATCATCACTCCACATCTGCAAAGGCTGTCATCCCCGAAACTCGACAAGATCTTTTCAAACTTGGCATTCCTGAAGTTGTCAAGACGGACAATGGACCGCCATTTAATGGACGAGACTTCGTCAACTTTGCTGAGCATATTGGATTCAAACACCGCCGTGTGATGCACTCATCCTCAAGCAAATGGAGAAGTCGAGAGATTCATGAACCTCAGGAAAGCGGTACGCTGTGCTCATGCCGAGGACGATCCTGGAAACAAGCTATGTGCTTTTCTCAGGAACTACCGTGCACACCGCAGGAACACTGGGCAAGTCGCCCTGGTAAACTCTTATTGGACGTCCTATGAGGATCTCACTACCCGTCATGCCAGCCGAAGTAACA
>WNGS01063839.1:5156003-5183743 GCA_020271785.1 Procambarus virginalis | reverse complement strand
CTCACCCTCTCACTCTCCCCCCTACCCTCCCCCTCTTACCCTCCCTCTTCCCCCACCACCCCCTCCCCCACCCCCCCAAGCCCTCCCTCCTCCACCAGTCTCCCCGTGCCAGGTCCCCCAGCTCCCACTCACCCCAGATCCCAAAGGTCCCCCCCAGAGGAGAAGCAGAAGAGAGTCAGTTTCAGGGTGATGTACTCGAACATAGATGGGATCACAAGCAAGACAAGTGAACTAAGGGAAAGAGCACAAGAAGTGAACCCAGATGTAATCGGACTCACTGAAACAAAACTCTCTGGAATCATAACGAATGCCGTGTTTCCCCAGGAGTACACAGTAATAAGGAAAGAGAGGGAAGGTAGGGGAGGAGGCGGAGTAGCCCTACTCATGAGAAAGGAATGGAGTTTTAAGGAGATGACTATCCTGGGCTGTGAGGAGTTCAGAGACTACATAGCAGGCACCATGACAATGGGAGGACCAAGAATAGTAGTAGCAGTAATATACAACCCTCCACCAAATGACAGAAGACCCAGTCAAGAGTATGAAAACAACAACATGGCAGTTAACACTATAATTGAGAGGGCAGCCTCTGCTGCCTGTAGAAATAGATCCCACCTGCTCATCATGGGCGACTTCAATCATGAAAGGATTGACTGGGAGAACAAGGAACCGCATGGAGGCGAGGATACGTGGAGAGCCAAACTATTGAAGGTGGTGACAAGAAACTTTTTAACCCAGCATGTCGGAGAACCCACAAGGATGAGAGGCAATGACGAACCAGCGAGATTCGACCTAGTCTTCACTCTGAACGACTCCGACATAAGATAAATCGGTTTTGAGGACCCAGTAGGAATGAGCGACCACAGTGTACTGGTGTTTGAGTACTTGATTGAAGAAGGGTTATTGAACTCGAGGAGGGATACTGAAACCAAAAGGTTAGCATACCGAAAAGGAAACTATGAGGGGATAAGAAAATTCCTAACAGATATAGCATGGGAAACAGAGCTCAGGGGAAAGACGGCCCAAGATATGATGGATTACATCACGCAGAAGTGCAACTACGCAGCAAACAAGTTTGTCCCAGTCCAAAAGGAAAACAGAGAAATGAAAATGAGAAACCCATGGTTTAATCAGAGATGTAAGCTGGCTAAGCAGCAAAGTAAAAGGGCATGAAGAAACTATAGGAATAACAGGACACTGGAGAGCAGAGAAAGATACCAGAATGCCAGGAATGAATATGTCAGGATGAGAAAAGATGCAGAAAGACAATACGAAAATGACATCGCAAGCAAGGCAAAGACTCAGCCTAAATTGATGCATAGCCACATCAGGAGAAAAACAACAGTAAAGGAAAGGTTATGAAATTAAGGATAGGGGCGGAAGGATTCACTACAAATGACAAGGAAGTGTGTGAGGAGTTGAATAAGAAATTCCAGGAGGTCTTCACCTTAGAGCAAGGAGAAATTCCAGAGGTAAGAGAGGGAATAGCTAACCAGGAACCACTGGAAGACTTTGAGATTACCAGCGGGGAAGTAGGAAGTGTTTACTAGAGTTGGATGTGACAAAGGCTATAGGCCCAGATGGAATCTCCCCTTGGGCTCTAAAGGAAGGAGCAAGAGAACTGTGCCTACCACTCTACATAGTGTATAACAAATCACTGGCAACAGGGGAACTGCCAGATATTTGGAAAGCAGCTAACGTAGTCCCGATATACAAGAAAGGGGATAGACAGGAGGCACTGAACTACAGGCCAGTGTCCCTAACCTGCATACCATGCAAGCTGATGGAGAAGATTGTGCGAAAAAAAAACTAGTGGAGCATCTAGAGCGAAGGAACTTTGTAACACAGCATCAACATGGGTTCAGGAATGGCAGGTCCTGCCTCACAGGGTTACTTGAATTCTACGACCAGGCAACAAAAATATGGCAAGAAAGAGAAGGGTGGGCAGACTGCATATTTTTGGATTGTCAGAAAGCCTTTGATACAGTGCCACAATAAAGGCTAGTGCGGAAGATGGAGATGCAGGCTGGAGTGAAAGGGAAGGTACTCCGGTGGATAGAGGAGTACTTAAGCAACAGGAGACAACGAGTCTGTGTGAGGGGTGAAGTCTCAGATTGGCGAGACGTTACAAGTGGAGCCCCACAGGGATCAGTCCTTGGACCTATACTGTTTTTGGTATATGTAAATGATCTCCCAGCGGGTATAGATCCGTTCCTCTCAATGTTTGCCGACGATGCAAAAATTATGAGGAGGATTGAAACAGAGGATGATAGTAGGAGGCTACAAGATGACCTAGATAGATTGAGTGAATGGTCCAACAAATGGCTGTTGAAGTTCAACCCGAGTAAATGCAAAGTAATGAAACTAGGCAGTGGAAACAGGAGGCCAGACCCAGGATACAGAATAGGAGATGAAGTACTTAATGAAACAGACAGAGAGAAAGATCTAGGAGTTGATATCACACCAAACCTGTCTCCTGAAGCCCACATAAAGAGAATAACGTCTGCGGCATATGCGAGGCTGGCTAACATCAGAACGGCGTTCAGGAACCTGTGTAAGGAATCATTCAGAATCTTGTACACCACATATGTAAGACCAATCCTGGAGAATGCGGCCCCAGCATGGAGCCCGTACCTTGTCAAGCACAAGACAAAGCTTAAAAAAGTCCAAAGGTATGCTACTAGACTAGTCCCAGAACTAAGAGGCATGAGTTATGAGGAAAGACTGCGGGAAATGCACCTTACTGGAAGATAGAAGAGTAAGGGGGGACATGATCACAACCTACAAAATCCTCAGGGGAATCGACCGGGTAAACAAGGATGAACTATTCAACACTGGAGGGACGCGAACAAGGGGACACAGGTGGAAGCTGAGTACCCAAATGAGCCACAGAGACATTAGAAAGAACTTTTTCAGTGTCAGAGTAGTTAGTAAATGGAATGCATTAGACAGGGATGTGGTGGAGGCTGACTCCATACACAGTTCCAAATGTAGATATGATAGAGCCCAGTAGGCTCAGGAATCTGTACACTTGTTGATTGACGGTTGAGAGGCGGGACCAAAGAGCCACAGCTCAACCCCCGCAAGCACAATTAGGTGAGTACAATTAGGTGCGTACACACACACACACACACACATACGCTATGAGAGTTAACCAGTATCATTACCTGGCATCAGTCTCAATCCTAATATAACTCAAAATATTTCAAAGTTAGGTATAACTCTAAATATTCAAAGTTAGTATAACTCTAAATATTCAAAGTTAGTAAAACTCTAAATATTCAAAGTTAGTATAACTCTAAATATTCAAAGTTAGTATAACTAAATATTCAAAGTTAATATAACTCTAAATATTCAAAAGTTAGTATAACTCTAAATATTCATAGTTAGTATTCGTGACCTTTTACTTAGACGTGTTATAAGAAGATCCAGTACCACTTAGAGTAGTGTCTGGTCTCCCGACGTGACTATGGGGAAGGTGGCTCCATTACCTGACTCGTGGAGGCCTACCTTTATACACACATGATATATATTGTATGCTGTAAAACTGTCCTTCATCAACAGATTGCAAAACCAAGAGCAAGTGCAAGAAGCGTGGAGGGTCCTGCAAGACGTTGTGTTCGGTGGGTGAGAGCGTGTATAAGACTGGCTGTAAAGGACGGAAGTGCAAGTGTTGTGTGGAGGGTGGTGTAGGTAAGTGCTGTGTGGCTGGTGGTAGAGGTAAGTGCAAGTATTGAGTGATTGGTGTTGAAGTATAGTGCACGTGTTATGAGGCGGGTGCTGGAGGTAAGCGCAATAGTTATGAGTGAATGTACAAGTGATGTGTCGTGCATCACGTCTCCACCATTGCAAATCACTGCCAGAGGGACTGCAGTACCATCCCGTGGAACTTCAAATAACACTATCGCCCAGTGGAGTGGAGAACTCTTCATTGTTCCTCTACTAGTCTGCAGTCAGTCCCGCATCTTGTTGACCTCTCATCCTCAGCACAGCAGACTCCCATTGTAGGTCATTAACAGTGGTCACTGGAGTTTCCACCCAGTGCACTTCATATAATATCAACTCACGATAGACTATTTATATACAGCCGCTGAAAACAATGGGGGTAGGTATGTACCCCCTAGAGACATTTAAAGTTACAGTGGCACTCAACTATAGCACTACATCAGTACTCTGAATCTGGTCATCCTGTTGCTCTTGTTCGTTCTGAGCTTCACAATGCTTTGGGTCCAGGAGTACAAACGTGAATATCGCATGACCCGCGTGCCATCCTAATCATCCTCGGGGCTCTGCACCTAGCTGTCTACATCTACCAGAAGCTAGATTCAGTTTTGCAGGTAGGATGATGTGTGTCAAGGTTAACACGCATCCTCCATTGACGTCTCTCCTTGGTTCTCTTAAATCAGCTACTCAATGATAGCAAATGATGTCGATCAACACCCTCCATATTGGTGAGGTATCGACTGATGGTGACCTTGGTATGTTACCACCTCTAAGGTGGTAGTGGCCCGGTTGTGTGGTGATCATGTCTTCTCCCCCTCTCTCCGGATTCACATAAATCTGGTCTTATCAGTTATAGACTTGTGGAGTTCATTGGGGTAGGAAAGCATAACTGCATTAGGCAGATTAAAAAGAGGAGCATAGATCTCATGGCTGGTAAATGAAATCGATTCACCCTGAGGATCTATAGTGTACTTAATACCTCCAAAAATTCAAACACTCTCCAAATTCAAACACACATATTAATTAAAGCATTGTCATTACCTATTGTAACTCACATGATAAATACAGACTGGAAGGTCTGTATGCCCCCTCCCCCTTAGGTCGCTTCTCTCCAGAGTTGGCTCCGCTCTCCTCCCTAGAGAGGGTTGCTTTCAATGCATATTTATTGATTATTTTTACTCCCTAGACAAATGATTGAGATAAGATGTGACTGTAATATAATTAGATATAAGACAGATTATTGAGTCCTGGATAGTACTATTAATTATTATCAAGGATTAGATTTATTCCTCACCGGAAACTAACTGATGTTCCAATAGTTTTTTTTAATTAAGATATTTTCTCGAAGCTTCTAGATCCTTGAGAAATCATGCACAAAGTCACATAGGCACCAAGGGCCCTATGGCGTACGTGATCATAGTGGCATTGTCATGTTGGATCCTGATGTAGGATATAATGAATCTAAAGTGATTCCGATATGATTTTGATATGATAAATAATACATTTCTTAGATAACAATATAGATATAGTGGGTAAATTTCCACAGCTGGCCCATGTTGCTGGACATTGTTGCCTGCCCATGTTGCTGGACATTGTTGCCTGCCCATGTTGCTGGATCATGACGCTGGCCGTCGTTGCTGGCCAATGTTGCTGGCCAATGTTGCTGGCCCTCGTTGCTTGCCCATCATGCCGGCCCATGTTGCTCGTCCTCGTTGTTCACCCAAGTTGCTGGCCATCGTTGCTCGCCCATGTTGCTGGCCCTCGTTGCTAGCCCTCGATGCTGGCTGTTGCGGCCACTTTGGGCCAATAACCAGGTTTTTGCTGTCAATGTATCTGATATCCTCTTCATCTTTATCCAACCCCCATGTCAGTGGTAAGTTTTCAAGAACTGGCTGGGGTAGGTAGTAGTGCAGAGAATAAAAGGGGGATAAACAATACACAATTACACCTTCACCAATATATTAACACCTTCACTACTATATATATTATTAAAGTATTACTACACATATTTACAAAGTGTTGACACAATACATCGGCAGTGTTCATCAAGTCCCGGTGAATCCACTTTTCAGGTACACACCGTTCACACTTAATGGCAAACACCAGCGAGTTCACCTTCCTCAACATGTGCCAGTCCACACACACCGTATCATTACAATGTGCCAATACCCCACCTCTGCTCTCCAGATACACACTGGCAGAGGGTTTCAGCAACACGCTGACAGTGGTCTCAAATAATCACATACAGGGATAGCTAGCACCTTGGCAGAAGTCTCTAGTCGCTCACTAGTAGCACTTCTCAACAAACGCACCACTGTCGTCTCGTAACTCTTCCTGGCCAATCCCGGGTACATCGGCCCATACAACACTGCATAAATCAGCAGCTAACACACTGCTATAACCGACGGTGGCCACCTTGTCCTCTCGCAGGATCAAGTCAAGAGTTTTGGACTGCTCAAGGTGAACTGCCCTCCCTCAGTGCAATCGCCTTCTTACGTCACCTCTGGGAACATAAAAAATCATTAGCTAGACAGACAGTATACTGGGTGACCTTAGGATAACACCCATCCACCAGGGAACTGAAATTGTAATTGTAGTCACAACCTAAATGGTGTGGGGGAATATACCGGGATTGGATGCACGAGGAGAATTACACAGGAACCAATATGTGGTTATTAGAATCATGAATTTAAAATTAAAAAATATTCTGTAACTGTTGATAAAGTACAAACTAAAAGCTCTTAGCTGCATGCAAGGTTCTTATGCTGGATTATAAGTCCACTCCTCTATGACCTTGATAGTGGAAATGGGTTGTAGCACAGGTAGGGTCCTGGAGGCTGATCTGACTCATAAACTGCAGAACACACTTTTCCTGTGATTACACACACACATTTAACTTGTAAATGTAAACAAGGATATGATATAACAGCTCTATGACTGTAAGCACTGATAAGGCTCATGTTCTAGGACTTGAACTAAATAGATGCTCTAGCCTAGCCCTAGGAATATCTGTGCTGTTGTACAAAAGGTATAAATACACAAAGATAAATGTAAATTTGCATACAAAAATTATATGCAATAAAACAAACTGGTAATTAAAATTTATGGGTATGGCAATTCTGATAATATGAATATTCGGCGATATAAGTTCAGATACAGCATGAGTAGGTCAGAACTTACTGATGATGAGGCGCTGCCTTACTGCCTAACGACTTAATTTATATATGGAAGTATTAATGTAATAAAGCATTCTAATTGGCCAATCTACGCTCTAAAACAATTAATAACTTATCCTGAAATTGAGAACCGGAGCCTATGTGACAGTTGCCAGATGGAGTCACTCTTGCTGAGACCAGGCTCTATATTTTAATGATGAAATGGTAGCTTGATATTGATTTGATGTCACAGCATTGCTGTAAATGATACTAGTTGCTCGCTTATATATGGAGTGCACGTTGTTGCGTCTCACTTGGTAGATAAGGTGGTGGTGAGGCCTCACAAGGCCGTGGTCCTCCACACTCTTGATTTAGGACATATGTACCAGGAATTCCTCCCTTTTTACAGTTCATACACATTCCCAGTATTTAGGGAGCTATCACTAAAGATTCTGATAAGTTTCTGTGTAATATCTTGCTGAAAAATGAGTCTCCAGCCCTACACACACGTGCACTCCTGAATCTAAACACGAGCCGCCTCTGCTGCTGCACGATTCTGGGCGCTTTGCCCCACCGGCGTCTGCCCGTGGCGTCAGTCATGGTGCCTGCAATGATAATGAAATTATTTTCTTTACCTAGACTTATTGTTGTGATAGAGTTATATCACAAGATAATTGCTTAGTGGATATAAAAGATTACTGGCAGTACTTGATATTACCTTTTGTTCTTTATTAAGGATTTTGAAAATACATCACTGGAAGCTATAACTTTGATTCCAGCAATTTTTTGATTACCTGGAAGCTTCTAGATTCTGTGGATCACATCTACAATAATATATAGGCATTAAGCCCAATTGTGTACTTGACCAATGGTCATACAGGATGCTGATGTAGATACAGTAAATATGATGAATAGATAATGATTTTGATATATAGATATGATATGGAATAATACATTCCTTAGATAATAATAATAGTAACATGAGTGGAGTTTTCCACATCTTCCAGAGGAAGAGAACTGGCACAGAGTCCAATATTTAGGATCAGATTTGTCCATATACTTTCATTTACTCAGGATCAGATTGATAATACAAGTGCAAGTTGTGTTTGCACCTTTGGGGTGCTGTCTGTGATGGACGTATGTGCCTGTTTGGTGTCTGTGAGCCATCTGGAATAAGAGATTCTGGGGGTCTCCCAGGATCTGACTGTAACTGACTCACTAACTCCGTGCGGTTGAGTTTGCCCAATGTCTTCAGGGAAGTGGTTCCTTTAGACAAGACTTTGACTATTCGCAAAACCCTCTGGCTATCTGGATCGACAGAGACGACTTTTCCCAATGGTCATTCAGCTCTTGGACCGTCACAGTCTACCAAGACAATGACACCAGGTTGGAGATTCGATTTATTATGAGGGATATTAGCCCCATAGTGATGTTCTCATTGAGATGTGAAATATTCTTTTGTCCATACATCATTCCATTTTTGGATTATCCTGGACAGACACTTATACCCCTGAACCAGCTCACTCTGTCTCACACATGAGGAATCTCTGATCTCATCATCCACTAGAAATGGTACTGGAGTCAGAGATCTTCCATACAATAAGTGGGCAGGGCTTAATGGGTCATGTTGAGTAGGATCATCAGACAAGTATGTTAACGGCTGGTTGTTCACTCTGGATTCTATTTCCACAACTACTGTCTGGAGTTCTTCAAGACTGATTCTTATATAGTTTAAAGATTTTCTCAAGAATCTCTTGACAGTTCCTATTAACCGTTCCTAAAAGCCTCCGTGTCATGGAGCTCTAGGAGGGATAAACTTCCATCTGCAGTGACGTTGTTCCAGTGTGGAAGTAACTGCAGGATGGGAACAGATTTCCCGTAGACATGCTTCTCCAGCTACCAAATTAACTCTGTTATCTGATATCATCAGTTTAGGACATGTTCGACGAGCTGCGAATCTGCAGAAAGCCTAGATAAAAGATTGAGCAGACATATTGGGTGTTACCTCTAAATGAGCTGCTCTAGTAGTAGCACATGTGAACAAACATATGTATGTCTTAATAGGCTGTTCATCTGCAGTTCCTGTTAGATAGATAGCTCCTGTATAATCTACTCCTGTCATCTCGAAAGGATGTAGATGGACCACTTGTTCCTTTGGTAGCGGTGGTGGACCAGGATAAGGACAAATTCTTGCATCATTCCTTCGGCATATCATGCAATTTTTCAAGATTCATTTGACTGACTGTCTTCCTTGAGGAATCCAGTAATATTGTCTGAGATGTTTGTGTCTAGCACTCCTCCATGCTTGATGATTTGTTGATGTGTATGTAACACAATAAATCTTGTGATTCAATGCTTCTTTGGTAAAAGCCATGGATGCACGGTATCTAGATTGATATCTGCGTGTTTCAGCCTCCCTCCAAAACGCATTATGTTATGATTATCTTGGTCTATCCACAGACCGAGATCATGGATCAAATTATGAGGAAGATTTTCAGTCATTTCCATATGTTTCTCTCTGGGCTTGTCTTACCCAATAAATAAATGGTTCTGGAAAGGTATATTTTATGCTCCTTTTCTTGAGATAATGGAACACATTTTGTGTCACTTTGATTAATTTGATAAGTGAGGAGTGTGGTGTTTGTGTGTAGCTGAGGAAGTCTTGGTTGTAGGGTTGATATAAAGCCATTGCTTGGTTACTGACTTTAATTCTTATAAAAGATTACATGACTAGCTGCTTCCAAGCTAGTAGAGTCCTGTACGCTCTCTGTTTACCTTCTCTCCTGGCGTCTCAGCCACAACACATACAAACGGATGGTACCGTTTTCTATGAACATGACATCCCTCCCTTTCTTTAAAAAGAATGAATACAGGATGTCTACCATGCTTGTAGCACAAAGCAAAGTTATTGCCACAAAGTAAGTTATTAACATATCAAGAGATATTGCATACATTTAACATTAATTAAGCACACAAAGATTTAAACAACTTAATCTTTACCACACAGGATTTCAATGTTAAAAATACATATGCAATGTTAAACAAACATGAAAGAAACTGTAATACAAAGTTACAAAATATTGAATGAGAGATCTTCATTATTCAAACAATATTAAATTTAGTTTAGCATAATAAGTAAATACTTTGCATTACATGGCAACACAATTAATCATCAAATCGTGTAAGGCGTTTAACATGACGTTTAGGACGAGAGTCCTTAAATACAAGAACATCCCTTGACGAATTGCTTGTCGGGTTATAGCTCATTTTTTCTTTTTCCTTTGTACGACTTTTCACTTCATCATTTTCTACACAAGTTGGAATCACTTTGAAATAAGCCAAATTACGTGTTATACTATGATCTCTATTACTAGCTGTTACCATAGTTCCTTTTACACTAATCACTTTATATTGTTTTGTATCATACGGCATATCTAGCTTTCCCTCTTTATTCTTTTTAACTAGAACAGTGTCTCCAACCTTTATGAATTGTTCCTTTGCACGTTGATCATGAGCAATTTTCATTTTGCCCTTGGCTAGTGCATCCTTCTGAGCGAGACGTTTATCTGTTACCTCGGCTGGCATGACGGGTAGTGAGATCCTCATAGGACGTCCAAATAAGAGTTTGTGAGGCGACTTGCCCAGTGTTCCATGCGGTGTTGCACGGTAGTTCCTGAGAAAAGCATACATAGCTTGTTTCCAGGATCGTCCTTCGGCATGAGCACAGCGTACCGCTTTCATGAGGTTGCATGAATCTCTCGACTTCTCCATTTGCTTGAGGATGTAGTGGCATCACACGGCGGTGTTTGAATCCAATATGCTCAGCAAAGTTGACGAAGTCTCGTCCATTAAATGGCGGTCCATTGTCCGTCTTGACAACTTCAGGAATGCCAAAGTTTGAAAAGATCTTGTCGAGTTTCGGGATGACAGCCTTTGCAGATGTGGAAGTGATGATTTCTACTTCTGGATAACGTGAGTGATCATCAATGACTACCATCAAGTTCTCTACTGTTGGTAGCGGTCTACAGAAGTCCATCGATACTTTCGTCCATGGTGCAGCAGGTAGTGGTGAAGGTTGTAGAGGTGTTGGTCTTGAAGTATCCACTGCAGCTTGGCAAGGGACACAGGCATCATGCATGTCCTTTGCTTGACGATCAATGCCAGGAAACCACACCTTTTCTCGTAACAGCTGTTTGGTCCTAACAAGACCTTGGTGTCCTTGATGTGCAAGCTTCAGAGCACGTTGCTGGAGAACAGCTGGAATGACGATACGAGTACCTCGCAGCACGGTGTCGCGTTGTTGCGTAACACTTAATTCTGTCTGGATGCGTTCAAGTGCTTTGAATGCATCTTGGTCAACTCCTGAGGGTGGGATGCGTGGAAACTTTTTCTTAGTCAATGCATCCACTGTTGCTTGCAGAGTTGGGTCCTCTAGGGTTGCAGTACGGATTTCATCAAGAGTGAGAGCCTTAGGGACTGCATCACAGGTTACAGAGTGTACATATTCCTCGGCAACTTGCTGATGCTTGGTGATGGTGAAACTGTTGGCAGGATGTCGACTGATGTAATCAGCGGGATTGCCTGCACTCGCTTGTATTTCACCGTAAAGTTGTATGGTTGCAGACGAAGAGCCCATCTCTCAATGCGAGCTGGTGGTTTGGACTTTGGATTATTGAAGATGGTCTCCAACGGTTTGTGGTCAGTGACTATCGTGGTGAAGGGTGCACCAAGCAGATACACATTGAAGTGTTCACAGCCCCATACAAGAGCAAGAGCTTCCTTCTCTGTCTGACTGTATCGTTGCTCAACATCTGTGAGAGAACGGCTGGCGTAGGCAATTACTACTCTGGAATCTGGTTGACCAGGTTTGTGTTGGGCTAACACAGCACCTAAACCAAAAGGACTAGCATCCACCGTTAACTCAGTGTCCATTGATGGATCAAAGTACGCAGCAGTCGCATTTTCTACTAGTGCATCTTTCACAGCATCAAATGCATTTTGCTCGATATCGCTCCAGTACCATGATGCATTTTTCTTCAGGAGCTCACGTAGAGGCTTCGTAATGGTAGCAAAATCTGGAATGAAGCGAGAACAGTAGTTTGCCATTCCCAGAAAACTATGTACTTCAGTGGATGTTGAAGGAGGTGCAGCATTCTTGATATCTGCAACTTTCTTAGGATCTGGAGACAGACCTTTGTCACTAAGTACATGTCCAAAGAATTCAATTTATGTTGATTGAACTCACACTTTGCTCGGCTTAGCGTGAAATTCTTTTCTCGTAAGCGTTGCAATGTTGCACGAGGAGCTTTGTCGTGTTCAGCTTGGGTACGGCCATAAACAATGATGTCATCAGACATGTTGTCAGCATTAGGTATATCTTGCAATACCTGGCTGATGATGTGCTGGAATACTCAGCAGCACTGTTAATACCAAAACTCAGGCGCTTGTACCTATACAGACCTCGATGTGTCGTAAACGTTGTGATGAATCGACTCTCATCATCACGTTCAAGCTGATGATAGCCCTTGTTTAAATCTAACTTGCTGAATACAGTTGCACCATTCAAGCGGTAAATCATATCATCTACAGTGGGTGTAGGATGGCGCTCACGCATTATTGCCTTGTTGGGAACACGCATGTCTACACAAATGCGTATCTCATATGGATTCTTCGGCTTTGGTGGAGTGACAATTGGGCTTACCCATGGTGTTGGGCCTGTTACCGTTCAATGATATCTAGTTCTATCAGTCTATCCAGTTCGGCATCGACTTTCTTGCGAGTATGGAATGGTTGTCGGCGATGTGGTTGGGCAACTGGAATTACATCTGGGTTGATATGCAGATGTACTTTGCTATCAGTATAACAACCTATGGATTTAAATCGATCAGAAAATTCAGCAAAATAGCATCAACATTGTTTGCAGATTCCACTGCTACAGCATTAGAAAGCTGAAGTAGCCCCAATTTGGTTGAAGTCTTGTAACTGAGTAAAGACTCCTTTGCATTCCTAACAACATGGAATGTAGTAATGAGCATTGCATTCTTTGACTTAATCTCTGCAGTGAAAGTTCCAATCACTGGTAAGGCTACCTTTGAAGCATAGGCAGTGGCTTTGCCATTATAGTTTTCAAGCTTTGGGAACTGTTTTTTAAATTTCTCATAGTGGCACTCAGCAATGGTGTCAATGTTTGATCCAGTGTCAATGAGAACTTTGAGACAAATACCACACATGTATACTATAGTCTCTGGGTTGTTTGGAAGATCATTCCATTCTGTGATTGCTTGTACTCCATAATGTAATCACATTCACTGTCATCTGAGACTGGTTGTAATGAAATGTGTCTTGTATATTATTAACATTCTGATTTGAGGTGCAATATTGTGTTTGCCACACCTTGACTCCTATGACCTAATNTATATATATATATATATATATATTATATATATGCAAACAAGCCTGAATGGTCCCCAGGACTATATGCGACTCAAAACTCACACCCCGGAAGTGACTCGAACTCATACTGTCTGGAGCAACGCAACTGGTATATACAGGACGCCTTAATCCACTTGACCATCACGACCGGACATAAGGAAGTGATAGCCGAAGCTATTTGAACCACTTCCCCGCCGGCACTCGGATGGTAATCTTGGGCATAGCATTTTATCAAATCACCTCATTCTTTGGGGCACACGTGAGGAACACAAATGCAAACAAGCCTGAATGGTCCTCAGGGCTATATGCGACTGAAAACTCACACCCCAGAAGTGACTCGAACTCATACTGCCAGGAGCAACGTAACTGGTATGTACAGGGATGCCTTAATCCGCTTGACCATCACGACCGGACAATAAGGAAGTGATAGCCAAAGCTCTTTGAACCACTTCCCGCCGGCACTTGGATGATAATCTTGGACTCCTTAAAGCCGCCTGTACCCATTTTGTAGTAAACCCATGTGGAAGGTAAGCCTAGACGTCTACCTCACACCATGGTAGCGACGACATTGCCGGGATCAACACACTCAAGCCACAGCCGGGATCAACACACTCAGGCCCATCACCCGGGAGACTGGGAGGCAGTACAACACCTCCATCCAACACCCCCACTGGCGTTTCCTGAGTCGTAAGGGGTGGAAAATCATCCTTCCTGAATATATTCACTCGGTCAGCCGCAACCACGGTGCAATCAGCCGCCAGGTGACCCTCCAGACCATAGCGGTACCACGTACAGGGCTGACCTCTATACAGGCAGCAGAACGTAAACAGCATCAGGGACAACGAAGATAGGACACTTCATAGCAGGCAGGGACATCGTCAGAGTCCTGGTGCCATCTAGCATCCCCACACAGTGGCTGTCAGAAACCTTGATCCACCGGATACTGAGCACTTTTCAAAACCTCCCAAAGAGCTTTGTCAAAAGTTCATCCGGTAATTCGAACGGCGCTCCGCGCACCACCCCGTAAGTCAAAACCACACTGATAAACCGCCCGAACGGAGCCCGCTCCATCAGGCAGAGGGAAAGAACGCCCCCTCACACTTACCAAGGAACACTTGAAACACAGCTTAATGGAGAAACTTAACCACCACACGACGGTCATGATGCAGCTGAACTCCCATCAGATCGGGCAACTTGACACGGAGCACGTCCACCAATTCAAGACCAACTAACGTGTGGTCCACCGGCAAGGAAAAACTAAACCAGCCGAGGTAGTCCTCTTTAGGTGAGGCAACATAGTACCCATCCTGAAATGCTTCACTCCGCACTGGCATGGCACCAAAAAACCGAGCCCGAATCAACCACACCTACTGCACCACTACTCAAGCGCACCACCTGTGGAGCCGAAAACCAGCACGAATACTTTATACCTTAATTGATGCAATTTGCAGACTAGGGTTTAACTGACACTGAACCTGCCTTGTTTACCTTTCCAAGGCACCAGTAAAGTAGTCATTAGTATACCAAAACAAAATCCGAATAATATACCCTGTAAGCCACTCTTGTGTGAGAGCAAACATTTCATCCAGCTGTTTGCTTTATGTTGTGTTTCTTTGGTTACAGTAGTTGGCAGATAATACTGAAAATGTCAGCACAACCAACAGGAACACATCAAAACATTTACAGAGAAATAACCTCACAAGCAACATAAAGGCAACGCAGACACCCACACACACACACACATACGCTGTGAGAATTAACCAGTATCATTATCTGGCGTCAGTCTCAATCCTAATATAACACAAAATATTTCAAAGTTAGGTATAACTCTAAATATTCAAAGTTAGTATAACTCTAAATATTCAAAGTTAGTATAACTCTAAATATTCAAAGTTAGTATAACTCTAAATATTCAAAGTTAGTATAACTAAATATTCAAAGTTAGTATAATTCTAAATATTCAAAGTTAATATAACTCTAAATATTCAAAGTTAGTATTCGTGATCTTTCACTTAGACGTGTTATAAGAATTGTTGTTGTTGTTAAAGATTCGCTACCTGGAACAAAGTTCCAAGTAGCACGGGCTATAGTGAGCCCGTAACTTGATAGTGTTATAAGAAGCTCCAATACCACTGAGAGTAGTGTCTGGTCTCCCGAGGTGACTACGGGGAAAGTGGCTCCATTACCTGTCTCTTGGAGGCCTACCTTTATACACACATGATATATATTGTATGTTGTAAAACTCCTTCATCAACAGATTGCAAAACCAAGAGCAAGTGCAAGAAGCGTGGAGGGTCCTGCAAGACATTGTGTTCGGCGGGTGAGAGCGTGTATAAGACTGGCTGTAAAGGACGGATGTGCAAGTGTTGTGTGGTGGGTGGTGGAGGTAAGTGTTGTGTGGCGGGTGGTGGAGGTAAGTGCAAGTATTGAGTGATTGGTGTTGAAGGTAAGTGCAAGTGTTATGAGGCGGGTGCTGGAGGTAAGCGCAATAGTTGTGAGTGTATGTACAAGTGATATGTCGTGCATCACGTCTCCACCATGGCAAATCACTGCCAGAGGGACCGCAGTACCATCCCGTGGGACTCCAAACAACACTATCGCCCAGTGGAGTGGAGAACTCTTCTTTGTTCTTCTACTAGTCTGCTGTCAGTCCCGCATCTTGACCTCTCGTCCTCAGCACTGCATATTCCCATCGTCGGTCATCAATAGCTCTTCAACAGTGGTCACTGGAGTTTCCACCCAGTGCACTTCATATAATATAAACTCACGATAGACTATTTATATACAGTCGCCGAAAACAATGGGGGGTAGGTACCCCCTAGTGACATTTAAAGTTACAGTGGCACTGAACTATAGCACTACATCAGCTCTCTAAATCTGGTCATCCTGTTACTCTTGTTCGTTGTGAGCTTCACAATGGTCTGGGTCCAGGAGTACAAACGCGAATACCGTGTGACCCGCCAGCCATTCCCAGTCATCCTCGGGGCTCTGCACCTAGCTGTCTACATATACCAGAAGTTAGATTCAGTTTTGCAGGTAGGATGATGTGTGGCAAGGCTAACACGCATCCTCCATTGACGTCTCTCATTGGTTCTCTTAAATCAGCTACTCAATGATAGCAAATGATGTCGATCAACACCCTCCATTTGGTGAGGTGTCGAGTGACGGTGACCTTGTCACCATACCAAGGCTTGGTATGGCAGTGGCCCGGGTGTGTGGTGATCATGTCCTCTCCCCCTCTCTCTGGATTCACATAAATCTGGTCTTATCAGTTATAGACATGTGGAGTTCATTGGGATAGGAAAGCATAACTGCATTAGGCAGATTAAAAAGAGAAGCATAGATCTCATTGCTGGTGAATGAATTCGATTCACCCTGAGGGTCTATAGTGCACTTAATACCTCCAGGGTGACGAGCACCTCTCTCCAAATTCAAACACATATGAATTAAAGCATTGCCATTACCTATTGTAACTCACATGATAAATACAGACTGGAAGGTCTGTATGCCCCCTCCCCCCTTAGGTCGCTTCTCTCCAGAGTTAGCTCCGCTCTCCGCCCTAAAGAGGGTAGCTTTCAATGCATATTTGTTGATTATTTTTACTGTGTAGACAAATGATTGAGATAAGATGTGATTGTAATATAATTAGATATAAGACAGATTTTTGAGTCCTGGATAGTACTATAAATTATTATCAAGGATTAGATTTATTCCTCACCGGAAATTGACTGATGTTCCAATAGTTTTTTTAATTAAGATATTCTTCTCAAAGCTTCTAGATCCTTGAGAAATCATGCACAAAGTCACATTGGCACCAAGGGCCCTATGGCGTAGGTGATCATAGTGGCATTGTCATGTTGGATCCTGATGTAAGATATAATGAATCTAAAGTGTTTCCGATATGATTTTGATATGATATAGAAATAATACATTTCTTAGATAACAATACAGATATAGTGGGTAAATTTTCCACAGCTGGCCCATGTTGCTGGACATTGTTGCCTGCCCATGTTGCTGGCCTATGTTGCTGGATCATGACGCTGGCTGTCGTTGCTGGCCTATGTTGCTGATGACGCTGGCCGTCGTTGCTGGCCAATGTTGCTGGCCCATGTAGCTGGCCCTCGTTGCTGGCCCTCGTTACTTGCCCATGATGCTGGCCCATTTTGCTGGTCCTCGTTGCTCACCCATGTTGTTGGTCCTCGTTGCTCACCCATGATGCTGGCCCATGGTGCTCGCCCATGTTGCTGGCCCTCGATGCTGGCTGTTACGGCCACTTTGGGCCAATAACCGGGTTCTTGCAGTTAATGTATATTATAACCTCTTCATCTTTATCCAACCCCCATGTCAGTGTTAAGTTTTCAAGAACTGGCTGGGGTAGGTAGTAGTGCAGAGATTAAAAGATGGGATAAATAATACACAATTACACCTTCACCACTATATATATTATACTGAAGTATTACTGCACATATTTACAAAGTGTTGACACAATACATCGGCAGTGTTCATCAAGTCCTGGTGAATACCCTTTCCAGGTACACGCCGTTCACACTTAATGGCAAACACCGGCGAGTTCACCTTCCTCAACATGTGCCAGTCCACACACACCGTATCATTACAATGTGCCAATACCCCACCTCTGCTCTCCAGATACACACTGGCAGAGGGTTTCAGCAACACGCTGACAGGGGTCTCAAGTAATCACATACAGGGGTAGCTAGCACCTTGGCAGAAGTCTCTAGTCGCTCACTAGTAGCACTTCTCAACAGGCGCATCACTGTCGTCTCGTAACTCTTCCTGGCCAATCACAGGTACATCGGCCCATACAACACTGCATAAATCAGCAGCTAACACACTGCTATAACCGACGGTGGCCACCTTGTTCTCTCGCAGGACCAAGTCAAGAGTTCTGGACTGCTCAAGGTTAACTGACCTCCCTCAGTGCAATCGCCTTCTTACGTCACCTCTGGGAACATAAAACGTCATTAGCTAGACAGACATCATACTGGGTGACCTTAGGATAACACCCATCCACCAGGGAACTTAAATTGTAATTGTAGTCACAACCTAAATGGTGTGGGGGAATATACCGGGATTGGATACATGAAGAGAATTACACAGGAACCAATATGTGGTTATTAGAACCATGAATTTAAAATTAAAAAAATATTCTGTAACTGTTGATAAGTACAAACTAAAAGCTCTTAGTTGCATGCAAGGTTCCTATGCTGGATTAAAAGTCCACTCCTCTGTGACCTTGATAGTGGAAATGGGCTGTAGCACACGTAGGGTCCTGAAGGCTGATCTGACTCATAAACTGCAGAACACACTTTTCCTGTGATTACACCCACACATTTAACTTGTAAATGTCAACAAGGATATGATATAACAGCTCTATGACTGTAAGCACTGATAAGGCTCATGTTCTAGGATTTGAACTAAATAGACGCTCTTGCCTAGCCCTAGGAATATCTGTGCTGTTGTACAAAAGGTATAAATACACAAAGATAAATGTAAATTTGCATACAAAAATTATATGCAATAAAATAAACTGGTAATTAAAATTTATGGGTATGGCAATTCTGATAATATGAATATTCGGCAATATAAGTTCAGATACGGCATGAGTAGGTCAGAACTTACTGATGATGAGGCGCTGCCTCACTGCCTAACGACTTAATTTATACATGGAAGTATTTATGTAATAAAGCATGCTAATTGGCCAATTTACGCTCTAAAACAATTAATAACTTATCCTGAAATTGAGAACCGGAGCCTATGTGACCGTTGCCAGATGGAGTCACTCTTGCTGAGACCAGGCTCTATATTTTAATGATGAAATGGTAGCTTGATGTTGATTTGATGTCACAGCATTGCTGTAAATGATACTAGTTGCTCGCTCATATATGGAGTGCACGTTGTTGCGTCTCACTTGGTAGATGAGGTGGTGGTGAGGCCTCACAAGCCAGTGGTCCTCCACACTATTGATTTAGGATATATGTACCAGGAATCGTTCCCTTTTTACAGTTCAGACACACTCCCAGTATTTAGGGAGCTATCACTAAAGATTCTGATAAGTTTCTGTGTAATATCGTGCTGAAAAAGGAGTCTCCAGCCCTACACACGAGTGCACTCCTGGATCTAAGCACGAGTGGCAATGATAATGAAATTATTTTCTTTATCTAGACTTATTGTTGTAAGTATGTGATTATCAAAGAGAAGGCACCAAACTGGGAAGGTTATGTAGCACCATCAAATGTGCGGGATAATCAAAGGGCGCTAAATATCACCAAGGACGCCAATAGGAGAACAGAAACGCATAAGGCGAACGATATCAAAAGTATCCGAGTCACCAAGAATACTATTGAGAGACAAACGACCGTGGGGGGACGGTCGGAAAACAAGACATACGCTCATCCCGGAAGTCAGGACATTCAACAAGGATATGCACGACCGTAAGAGGGACAATGCAATTATGACAATAAGGAGCAGGGCGGTGCTCCATCAAATGACCATGAGTTAAGCGAGTATGGCCAATTGCGCAACCTTGCCAGAGCCGTTTCCCATCGCCGGGACTTATTGTCGTGATAAAGTTATATCACAAGATAATTGCTTAGTGGATATAAAGATTACTGGCAGTACTTGATAATACCTTTTGTTCTTTATTAAGGATTTTGAAAATACATCACTGGAAGCTATAACTTTGGTTTCAACAATTTTTTGATTACCTGGAAGCTTCTAGATTCTGGGGATCACATCTACAATATTATATAGGCATTAAGCCCAATTGTGTACTTGACCAATGGTCATACAGGATGCTGATGTAGATATAGTAGATATGATCAATAGATAATGATTTTGATATATAGATATGATATGGAATAATACATTCCTTAGATAATAATAATATTAACATGAGTGAAATTTTCCACATATTCCAGAGGAAGAGAACTGGCACAGAGTCCAATATTTAGGATCAGATTTGTCCATATACATTCATTTACTCTGGATCAGATTGATAATACAAGTGCAAGTTGTGTTTGGACCTTTGGGCTGCTGTCCGTCATGGACGTATGTGCCTGTTTGGTGTCTGTGAGTCATCTGGAATAAGAGATTCTGGGGGTCTCCCAGGATCTGACTGTAACTGACTCCATGCAGATAAGTTTGTCTAATGTCTTCATGGAAGTGGTTCCTTTAGACAAGACCTTGACTATTCGCAAAACCCTCTGGCTATCTGGATGGACGAGACGACTATTCCCAATGGTCATTCAGCTCTTGGACCGTCACAGTCTACCAAGACAATGTCACCAGGTTGGAGATTCGATTTATTATGGGGGGTATTAGCCCCATAGTGATGTTCTCATTGAGATGTGAAATATTCTTTTGTCTATACATCATTCCATTTTTGGATTATGCTGGACAGACACTTATACCTCCTGAACCAGCTCACTCTGTCCCACACATTAGGGATCTCTGATCTCATCATCCACTAGAGATAGTACTGGAGTCAGAGATCTTCCATACAATACGTGGGCAGGGCTTAATGGATCATGTTGAGTAGGATCATCAGACAAGTATGTTAACGGCTGGTTGTTCACTCTGGATTCTATTTCCGCAACTACTGTCTGGAGTTCTTCAAAATTGATTCTTAGATGGTTTAAAGATTTTCTAAAAAATCTCTTGACAGTTCCTATTAATCGTTCATAAAAGCCTTTGTGCCATGGAACTCTAGCAGGGATGAACTTCCATCTGCAGTGACGTTGTTTCAGTGTGGAAGTAACTGCAGGATGGGAACAGATTTCCTGTAGACATGGTTCTCCAGTTACCAAATTAGCTCTATTATCTGATATCATCAGTTTAGGACATGATCGACGAGCTGCAAATCTGCGGAAAACCTGGATAAAAGATTGAGCAGACATATCGGGTGTTACCTCTATATGAACTGCTCTAGTAGTAGCACATGTGAACAAACAGATTTATGCCTTAATAGGCTGTTCATCTGCAGTTCCTGTTATATAGATAGCTCCTGTACAATCTACTCCTGTCGTCTCAAAAGGATGTAGATGGACCTCTTGTTCCTTTGGTAGCGGTGGTGGACCAGGATAAGGACAAATTGTTGCATCATACCTTCGGCGTATCATGCAATTTTTCAAGATTGATTTGACTGTCTTCCCTGAGGAATCCAGTACTGTTGTCTGAGACGTGTGTGTCTAACACTCCTCCATGCATGATGATTTGTTGATGTGTCTGTAACACAATCAACCTTCTGATCCAATACTTTTTTGGTAAAAACCATGGATGCACAGTATTTAGATTGATATCTGCGTGTTTCAGCCTCCCTCCACAACACATTATTTTATAATTATCTAGGTCTATCCACAGACCGAGATCATGTATCAATTTATGAGGAAGATTTTCAGTCATTTCCATATGTTTCTCTCTGGGTTTGTCTTACCCAATAGATAAGTGATTCTGGAAAGGTATATTTTATATCCCTTTTCTTGAGATAATTGAACACATTTTGTGTCACTTTGATTAATTTGATAAGTGAGGAGTAATGAGCACAATCCGAGACTGATGTTTGGACTTGCGGTCTGGTGGTAGTTATGGATTCAGTCACTATGATGTGTGGCTTTTGTTCTGGTCAACTCCTATTCACTAGCCATCAATGGCCATGAAACCAAATATCTGCCTTTGTAAAATGTTTAAACGTCATCCCTCTTGATAAGAGATCAGTGGATTATCTTTAGTTGGTACATGCAACAATTGAAAACCTGAAGAAATCTTCCTTATTTCTGAGACACGATTTCTTACAATGGGATTTGACAGTTGTCATTCCGAACCCACTGGAAGACAGCTTCATTATTGGTCCATACAATGACATCTTTGATGTTCATGGTAGACAAGATTTGTTTGGTATGCACTGCTTAGCGTGTGCCGGTTAACAATGCTGTGAGTTCCATCTGAGGCAAAGTCCTCTTCTTCACTGGAGCGACTCTAGGCTTAGAGGTGACTAATTATGATTATTGAGTAGTGACTGTCATGTTTATAGAAAATGGTACCATCCGTTTTCTATGTGCGGCGGCTGAGATGCCAGAGAGTAGAAGGCAAACAAGAAAGCGTACAGGACGCTACCGGCTTGCAAGCAGCTAATCATGTAATCGTTTATAAGTATTAAAGTCAGTAACCAAGCCATGACTTTAATCAACCCTACAACTAAGACTTCCTCAGATACACATAAATATCACATTGGCGACGAGGATGAACTGGGAACGCAGGTATTTTGTTCAACTTACTACACAAGGAAGGAGCATGCTGCCTCACCCCCGGAGGAGGAGAGAAGTCTGCTGTCTGTGAGCACCATACCCGATGCTGTATGGTACCCCATGCTTTGTGCTACCCCAAGCTATGTGCTACCCCAAGCTGTGTGCTACCCAAGCTGTGTGCTACCCAAGCTGTGCAGACTGAAGTTGTATATAGAGGAATCTGCCGACACTGTGTACGAAACGACGCTTTGATGTGTACAAAACCTGATGATTTGGTTACGAAACGACGCTTCGTGCTACTCAATTCTTCACACTGTGAACTGACTGCTGTGCCAACTGCTAACAACTGATGTGCCAACTGCTGACAACTGCTGTGCCAACTGCTGACAACTTCTGTGCCAACTGCTGCCAACTGCTGTACCAACTGCTGACAACTGCTGTGTTGCTGTGAGTAGAAACAACACATGTACACAAGGGCTAGGTAAGAAATCATTTGCTGCTGTGTTGTGCACTGTTGTGAACTTTTGCATTAAAATGCTTGTGTGCTTTGCAAAATTAAAATAATTACAGTGAATTCTTAACTAACATATACAGTGAAGTAAGTGTTTAATATTCTGAGGAACATTTTAAGTGATAAGTTTAAATTTATTCAGTAAAAATGGCAAATATACTTCAGTTTCCTGCATTTGATCCTGACTGTGACCAGAAAAACCTGTCACAGAGGTGGGTCAAATGGCTTAAAAGGTTTGAAAATTTGTTGATAGTTTCTGACATCAAAAGTGCTGAAAGAAAGCGTGCCTTTCTACTTCATTATGCAGGTGATAGAGTTTGTGACATCTTTGATACACTGAAAGACACTGGTGATGCCAAAGATTATGACACTGCCAAAGCCAAATTAACTGAGCATTTCAAACCAAGGCAAAATACTGCTATAGAAATTATGCATTTAAGGAGAGCCAAACAATGCTCTAATGAAACTGTTGATCAATACCATACACGTCTGCAGGGTTTAGCACCCCATTGTGAGTTTGCTGATGTTGACAAAGAAATCAAACAGCAAATAATTGAAACATGCACATCTACACGTCTCCGTCGAAGAGCTCTAGAACTTGTTGATGATGAAAGTTCTCTTACCAAGATACTGGATATAGCTCGTCGAATGGAAGACGCTGCACGTAATGCTCGTGTCATGGAGTGCAGTGCCAACAACGGTTCTGCCACTGTTACTAACAGTCATGAAGTATGTAAGGTTCAGGGAGGACACCATGGTCAAAGAAGATATCATGCCAAACCTAACATTAAATTGAGCCGAGAACCACATCACAACTGGAGTCATGGAACAAGACTCAAGCAGTCACAACGACTCACATCAGAGGTTGTCAACAATAAATGTTACAATTGTGGAGGAGACTACCCACACCAAGATAATGTTTGTCCTGCACAAGGTAAGAAGTGCTATGAGTGTAGAAAACTAATCATTTTGGTGCTATGTGTCGTTCCGCACTAAAGAAACCACATCAATAAATAAAAGCAATGTACGAGGATCAAGTCATAGGGTCGAGGTGGCAAACACAATATTGCACCTCAAATCAAGAATGTTAATAATATACAAGACAACATTTCATTACAACCAGTCTCAGATGACAGTGAATGTGATTATATTTGGGAGTACAAGCAATCACAGAATGGAATGATCTTCCAAACAACCCAGAGACTATAGTATACATTGCTGGCATTTGTCTCAAAGTTCATTGACACTGGATCAAACATTGACACCATTGCTGAGTGCCACTATGAAAAATTTAAAAAACAGTTTCCAAAGCTTGAAAACTATAATGGCAAAGCCACTGCCTATGCTTCAAAGGTAGCCTTACCAGTGATTGGAACTTTCACTGCAGAGATTAAGTCAAAGAATGCAATGCTCATTACTACATTCCATGTTGTTAGGAATGCAAAGGAGTCTTTACTCAGTTACAAGACTTCAACCAAATTGGGGCTACTTCAGCTTTCTAATGCTGTAGCAGTGGAATCTGCAAACAATGTTGATGCTATTGTTGCTGAATTTTCTGATCGTTTAAATCCATAGGTTGTTATACTGATAGCAAGGTACATCTGCATATCAACCCAGATGTAATTCCAGTTGCCCAACCACATCGCCGACAACCATTCCATACTCGCAAGAAAGTCGATGCCGAACTGGATAGGCTGATAGAACTAGATATCATTGAACCGGTAACAGGCCCAACACCATGGGTAAGCCCAATTGTCACTCCACCAAAGCCGAAGAATCCAGATGAGATACGCATTTGTGTAGACATGCGTGTTCCCAACAAGGCAATAATGCGTGAACGCCATCCTACACCCACTGTAGATGATATGATCTACCGCTTGAATGGTGCAACTGTATTCAGCAAGTTAGATTTAAACAAGGGCTATCATCAGCTTGAACTTGATGATGAGAGTCGATTCATCACAACGTTTACGACACATCGAGGTCTGTATAGGTACAAGCGCCTGAGTTTTGGTATTAACAGTGCTGCTGAAGTATTCCAGCACATCATCAGCCAGGTATTGCAAGATATACCTAATGCTGACAACATGTCTGATGACATCATTGTTTATGGCCGTACCCAAGCTGAACACGACAAAGCTCTTCGTGCAACATTGCAACGCTTACGAGAAAAGAATTTGACGCTAAGCCGAGCAAAGTGTGAGTTCAATCAACATAAAATTGAATTCTTTGGACATGTACTTAGTGACAAAGGTCTGTCTCCAGATCCTAAGAAAGTTGCAGATATCAAGAATGCTGCACCTCCTTCAACATCCACTGAAGTACATAGTTTTCTGGGAATGGCAAACTACTGTTCTCGCTTCATTCCAGATTTTGCTACCATTACGAAGCCTCTACGTGAGCTCCTGAAGAAAAATGCATCATGGTACTGGAGCGATGTCGAGCAAAATGCATTTGATGCTGTGAAAGATGCACTAGTAGAAAATGCGACTGCTGCATACTTTGATCCATCAATGGACACTGAGTTAACGGTGGATGCTAGTCCTGTTGGTTTAGGTGCTGTGTTAGCCCAACACAAACCTGGTCAACCAGATTCCAGAGTAGTAATTGCCTACGCCAGCCGTTCTCTCACAGATGTTGAGCAACGATACAGTCAGACAGAGAAGGAAGCTCTTGCTCTTGTATGGGGCTGTGAACACTTCAATGTGTATCTGCTTGGTGCACCCTTTACCACGATAGTCACTGACCACAAACCGTTGGAGACCATCTTCAATAATCCAAAGTCCAAACCACCAGCTCGCATTGAGAGATGGGCTCTTCGTCTGCAACCATACAACTTTACGGTGAAATACAAGCCGGGTGCAGGCAATCCCGCTGATTACATCAGTCGACATCCTGCCAACAGTTTCACCATCACCAAGCATCAGCAAGTTGCCGAGGAATATGTACACTCTGTAACCTGTGATGCAGTCCCTAAGGCTCTCACTCTTGATGAAATCCGTACTGCAACCCTAGAGGACCCAACTCTGCAAGCAACAGTGGATGCATTGACTAAGAAAAAGTTTCCACGCATCCCACCCTCAGGAGTTGACCAAGATGCATTCAAAGCACTTGAACGCATCCAGACAGAATTAAGTGTTACGCAACAACGCGACACCGTGCTGCGAGGTACTCGTATCGTCATTCCAGCTGTTCTCCAGCAACGTGCTCTGAAGCTTGCACATCAAGGACACCAAGGTCTTGTAAGGACCAAACAGCTGCTACGAGAAAAGGTGTGGTTTCCTGGCATTGATCGTCAAGCTAAGGACATGCATGATGCCTGTGTCCCTTGCCAAGCTGCAGTGGATACTTCAAGACCAACACCTCTACAACCTTCACCACTACCTGCTGCACCATGGATGGAAGTATCGATGGACTTCTGTGGACCGCTACCAACTGGAGAGTACTTGATGGTAGTCATTGATGATCACTCACGTTATCCAGAAGTAGAAATCATCACTTCCACATCTGCAAAGGCTGTCATCCCGAAACTCGACAAGATCTTTTCAAACTTTGGCATTCCTGAAGTTGTCAAGACGGACAATGGACCGCCATTTAATGGACAAGACTTCGTCAACTTTGCTGAGCATATTGGATTCAAACACCGCCGTGTGATGCCACTACATCCTCAAGCAAATGGAGAAGTCGAGAGATTCATGCAACCTCTCATGAAAGCGGTACGCTGTGCTCATGCCGAAGGACGATCCTGGAAACAAGCTATGTATGCTTTTCTCAGGAACTACCGTGCAACACGCATGGAACACTGGGCAAGTCGCCTGGCGAACTTTTATTTGGACGTCCTATGAGAATCGCACTACCTGTCATGCCAGCCAAGGTAACGGATAAACGTCTCGCTCAGAAGGATGCACTAGCCAAGGCAAAATGAAAATTGCTCATGATCAACGTGCAAAGGAACAATTCATAAAGGTTGGAGATACTGTTCTCGTTAAAAAGAAAAAAGAGGGAAAGCTAGATATGCCGTATGATACAAACCATATAAAGTGATTAGTGTAAAAGGAACTATGGTAACAGCGAGTAATAGAGATCATAGTATAACACGTAATATGGCTTATTTCAAAGTGATTCCAACTAGTGTAGAAAATGATGAAGTGCAAAGTCGTGCAAAAGAAAAAGAAAAAATGAGTTATAACTCGATAAACAATTCATCGAGGGATATCTTGTATTTAAGGACTCTCGTCCTAAACGTCATGTTAAACGCCCTACACGATTTGATGATTAATTGTGTTCCTATGTAATGCAAAGTATTTACTTATTATGCTAAACTAAATTTAATATTGTTTGAATAATGCAGATCTCTCATTCAATATTTTGTAACTTTGTATTACAGTTTCTTTCATGTTGTTTAACATTGCATATGTATTTTTAACATTGAAATCCTTTGTGGTAAAGATTAAGTTGTTAAATTCTTTGTGTGCTAATTAATGTTAAATGTATGCAATATCTCTTGATATGTTAATAACTTACTTTGTGTCAATAACTTTGCTTTGTGCTACAAGCATGGTAGACATCCTGTATTCATTCTTTTTAAAGAAAAGGAGGGATGTCATGTTCACAGAGAAATGGTACCATCCGTTTTCTATGTGCGGCGGTGAGACGCCA
>WNGS01063839.1:5141979-5155003 GCA_020271785.1 Procambarus virginalis | reverse complement strand
AATTGAGCAGGCTGATTTAAGAGAACCAATGAGAGACGTCAATGGAGGATGCGTGTTAGCCTTGCCACACATCATCCTACCTGCAAAACTGAATCTAACTTCTGGTATATGTAGACAGCTAGGTGCAGAGCCCCGAGGATGACTGGGAATGGCTGGGGGTCACACGGTATTCGCGTTTGTACTCCTGGACCCAGACCATTGTGAAGCTCACAACGAACAAGAGTAACAGGATGGCCAGATTTAGAGAGCTGATGTAGTGCTATAGTTGAGTGCCACTGTAACTTTAAATGTCACTAGGGGGTACCTACCCCCCATTGTTTTCGGCGACTGTATATAAATAGTCTATCGTGAGTTTATATTATATGAAGTGCACTGGGTGGAAACTCCAGTGACCACTGTTGAAGAGCTATTGATGACCGACGATGGGAATATGCAGTGCTGAGGACGAGAGGTCAGATGCGGGACTGACTGCAGACTAGTAGAAGAACAAAGAAGAGTTCTCCACTCCACTAGGCGATAGTGTTGTTTGGAGTCCATGGGCTGTACTGCGGGTCCCTCTGGCAGTGATTTTGCCATGGTGAAGACGTGATGCACCACATATCACTTGTACATACACTCACAACTATGCGCTTACTCCAGCACCCGCCTCATAACCCTTGCCATTACCTTCAACACCAATCACTCAATACTTGCACTTACCTCCACCACCCGCCACACAACAGCTGTACCTCCACCACCCACACACCACAACTTGCACTTCCGTCCTTTACAGCCAGTCTTATACACGCTCTCACCCGCGAACAAATGTCTTGCAGGACCCTCCACGCTTCTTGCACTTGCTCTTGGTTTTTGCATCTGTGATGCAGGAGTTTTACAACATACAATATATATCATGTGTGTATAAAGGTAGGCCTCTACGAGGACAGGTATAGAGCCACTTTCCCCGTAGTCACCTCGGGAGACCAGACACTACTCACAGTGGTAGTGGAGCTTCTTATAACACTATCAAGTTACGGGCTCACTATAGCCCGTGCTACTTGGAACTTTGTTCCAGGTCGCGAATCTTTAACAACAACAACAATTCTTATAACACGTCGAAGTGAAAGATCACGAATACTAACTTTGAATATTTAGATTTATATAACTTTGAATATTAGAATTATACTAACTTTGAAATTAGTTATACGACCTTTGAGTATTTAGAGTTATACTAACTCTGAATATTTAGCGTTATACTAACTTTGAATATTTAGTAGTTATACTAACTTTGAATATTTAGAGTTATACCTAACTTTGAAATATTTTGTGTTATATTAGGATTGAGACTGATGCCAGATAATGATACTGGTTAATTCTCACAGGCGTATGTGTGTGTGTGTGTGTGTGTGTTGTGTGGGTGTCTGCGTGCCTTTATTGTGCTTGTGCGGTATTTCTCTGTAACATGTTTTGATGTGTCTGTTGGTTTGTGACGGACATTTTGAGTATTATCTGCCAACTACTTGTAACCAAAGAAACACAACATAAAGCAAACAGCTAGATGAAATGTTTGCTCTCACACAAGAGTGGCTTACAGGGTATATTATTCGGATTTTGTTTTGGTATACTAATGACTCCTTACTGGTGCCTTGGAAAGGTAAACAAGGCAGGTTCAGTGTCAGTTAAACCCTAGTCTGCAAATTGCATCAATTAAGGTATAAAGTATCCGTGCTGGTTTTCGGCTCCACAGGTGGTGCGCTTGAGTAGTGGTGCAGTAGGTGTGGTTGATTCGGGCTCGGTTTTTTGGTGCCATGCCAGTGCGGAGTGAAGCATTTCAGGATGGGTACTATGTTTGCCTCACCTAAAGAGGACTACCTCGGCTGGTTTAGTTTTTCCTTGCCGGTGGACCACACGTTAGTTGGTTTTGAATTGGTGTACGTGCTCCTTGTCAAGTTTCCCGATCTGATGGGAGTTCAGCTGCATCATGACCGTCGTGTTTGGTGGTTAAGTTTCTCCATTAAGCTGTGTTTCAAGTGTTCCTTGGTAAGTGTGAGGGGCGTTCTTTCCCTCTGCCTGATGGAGCGGGCTCCGTTCGGGCGGTTTATCAGTGTGGTTTTGACTTACTGTGTTGTGCTCGGAGCGCCGTTCGAATTACCGGATGAACTTTTGACAAAGCTCTTTTGGAGGTTTTGAAAAGTGCTCAGTATCCGTGGAACAAGGTTTCTGACAGCCACTGTGTGGGGATGCTAGATGGCACCAGGACTCTGACGTCCTGGGATATCTGATATCATTGCTCCTGCCTGCTATGAAGTTCCATCTTCCGTTGTCCCTGATGCTGTTTACGTTCTGCTGCCTGTATAGAGGTCAGCCCTGTACGTGGTACCGCTATGGTCTGGAGGGTCACCTGGCGGCTGATTGCACCGTGGTTGCGGCTGACCGAGTGAATATATTCAGGAAGGATGATTTTCCACCCCTTACGACTCAGGAAACGCCAGTGGGGGTGTTGGATGGAGGTGTTGTACTGCCTCCCAGTCCCCCGGGTGATGGGCCTGAGTGTGTTGATCCCGGCTGTGGCTTGAGTGTGTGATCCCGGCAATTTCGTCGCTACCTTGGTGTGAGGAGACGTCTAAGCTTACCTTCCACATGGATTTACTACAAAATGGGCACAGGCGGCTCTAAGGAGTCCAAGTATTAAATCATCCCCAAGTTTGCCGGCGGTGAAGTGGTTCCAATAGCTTTGGCTATCACTTCCTTATTGGTCCGTCGTGATGGTCAAGCTGATTTAAGGCATCCATGTACATACCAGTTACGTTGCTCCTTGGCAGTATGGGTTCGAGTCCTTCTGGGTGTTGAGTTTCAGTCGCATATCGCCCTGGGACCATTCAGGCTTGTTTGCGTTTGGGTTCCTCACGGTGTGCCCCCAAGAATGTAGGTGATTTGATAAAATGCTAGCCCAAGATTTCCATCCGAGTGCCGGCGGGGCGGGGAAGTGGTTCAAATAGTCTCGGCTACACTTCCTTATGTCTGGTCGTGCATGTTCAAGTGGATTAATGCGTCCTGTATATACCAGTTGCGTTGCTCCAGACAGTATGAGTTCGAGTCACGTCCGGGGTGTGAGTTTGAGTCGCATATAGTCCTGGGGACCATTCAGCTTGTTTGCATATTCTATTATAATATATATATCTTATATATATATATATATATATATCTATAATATACTATATATATCACTAAGAACTCTTTTACCCGGCCATGATTCGAACCCATGCCGTCCAGGATCCCTCCTAAACGTAACACGTACCGTGACAACCGCACCACTGATCGTCTACGGTGGTCACGGTACTGTGTCCGTTTATGGGTGATCCTGGGACTGCATTGGTTCGAATCGTGGCCGGGTTAAAGAGTTCTTCGTGATATATTGGCTTGCGCGTTCATGCAAGCTTTCTCACACACATATATTATATATATATATATATATATATGTGCGTTGTGTGTGTGTGTGTGTGTGTTGTGTGTGTGTGTGTGTGTTGTGTGTGTGTGTGTGTGTGTGTGTGTGGTGTGTGTTTTGTGTGTGTGTGTGTGTGTGTGTATGTGTGTTTGTTTGTGTGTGTGGTGTGTGTACTCACCTACATTGTGCTTGCGTGGTTGAGCTTGGCCTCTATGGTCCCGCCTCTCGACTGTCGATCAACTGGGTGTACAGTTTCCTGAGCTTACTGGTCTCTATCATGTCTACATTTGAACTGTGTATGGAGTCAGCCTCCACCACATCACTGCCTAGTGCCTTCCCTTTACTAACCTACTCTGACACTGAAAAGTTCTTTCTAATGTCTCTGTGGCTCATTTGGGTACTCCCAGCTTCCACCTGTGTCCCCTTGTTCTCGCGCCCCTCCAGTGTTGAATAGTTTCATCCTTTGTATCCGGTCAATTTCCCCTGAGATTTTTGTAGGTTTGTGATCATGTCCCCGCATTACCTCTTCTGTCTTCCCGTGTCGTAAGTTGCATTTCCCTCAGCCTCTCCTCATACTCATGCCTCTTAGTTTCGGGACTAGTCTAGTAGCATACCCTTGTGACTTTTCCAGCTTCGTCTTGTCTTGACAAGTCTTGACAAGGTACTGGCTCCATTCTGGGGCCGCGTACTCCAGATTGGTCTTACATATTTTGTGTACAAGATTCTGAATGATTCCTTACACAGGTTCCTGACCGCCGTTCTGATTTTAGCCAGCATCGCATATGCCGCATACGTTATTCTCTTTATTCGGGCTTCAGGAGACAGGTTTGGTGTGATATCAACCCTAGATCCTTTCTCTCTGTCTGTTTCATTAATACTTCATCCCCCTATTCTGTATCCTGTTTCTGGCCTTCTGTATCCCCTCCTGTGTGTGTGTGTGTGTTATGTGTGTGTGTGTGTGTGTGTATGTGTCTGATGTGTTGTGTGTATGTGTATGTGTGCAGTTGATTGTGTGTATGTGCGGGTTACAGGATAAGTGGAACACTGGTCAGAATTGTCATTTCACCTTTGTAATGCACATAATGACACTATGTAAGACACATGGTAACACTTATGTAAGGCAGACGTAAATCTGTGTATTTAGGTATGTAGGTAGATTAGCATTTTAAAAAGCACTACAGTCGCCTTTTGCCGTTGATTGTTCAATAATCCCTGAACTAGATGTTTTACCAGATCTCTCACCCTGTCCCATGGATGACAGAAGAAATGTATATATGCTGTGGTTAGCATGATAAATGTGTGGCCACGTCTGTGGCAGAAAATATAAAAAAAAAATGTTCAGTATGCATACAGATAAGTTAAAAGGTAGTCGATCATCACTACACATAACTTGCACTTAATCCACCCACCACGCCCCCACAAACACTTACCTCCACCACCCGCCACCACAACACTTACCTCCACCACCCGTAACACAACACTTACCTCCACCAACCCACAACAGCACACTTGCACTTCCTTCTTTTACAGCCAGTCTTATACACGCTTTCACCCGCCCGAACACAACGTCTTGCAAGGACCCTCCACGCTGCTGAACTTGCTCTTGGTTTTGCAATCTGTGATGAAGGACAGTGTTTACATCATCCAATATCTAGTGGGTGTAAAAGGTAGGCCTCCACGAGGTCAGGCAAATGGAGCCTACCTTTCCCTATAGTCCCCCTCCCGGGCGATCACACCACTACTCTCAGTGGTCCTGGTGCCTCTTGCACTTGCTCTTGATTTTGCAATCTGTTGATCAAGGACTGTTTTACGAAATACAAAAAAATATTTGTGTATACCGATACCTTCAACGACGTAGTAATATCGTCACCTTCCATTATTTTGGGAAACCAAATATTACTTACAGCGTTTTAATATATTATAAAATATTACCTTTTTGCATAGATAGATTCATGTTTTTACCATTTATTTTGATAGCTTTAATGTTTACATTTTCTCAGTATCTGTGAGCTACACGATTTGGGTAAAGGCAAAAATCACACAAGAGGAATTTAATATTTATGCTGAATTATTTCACCTGACCTTACCTACAGCAGAGAGATACTCTCAGCTGACCTGACCTAGGCCAGAGAGAGACCCTTAGTTGTTCTGACCCCGAACAGAGACAAGGAGACCTTCAGATGGCAGTCTCACTGCCATCTGATCTCTCTCACTGCCATCAGTGAGAGATCATTAGTGTACAACACTACTCTACGACAGTTTGGCCGGAAAGTCTGACACCATTTAATAATATCACATCCAATGCCAGATATATTGCTTGCGTTGTATAACCGTTATCCCATAGAAAATGTAACTTGTAGTGGAATTTTTCCGTCTCTTGAAAACGGGGATATCATGCACCCGTACTATATAATTCACCAGCTATTGGTGTTGGTTATTATTCTTAAATACATTAGGTTTTGGACTTTTACCATCATAAATCATCTTATTTAAATTAACTTAATTACAGAATCTAGATCTAATAGAGTAAATGGGACCCTTCTATCAAGTTACTGACATCCTCTACAAAGTGAGAGTAGCGTCAGGGAGGGTGTGGTCAGCCGTGTTGTTAGACCACAGAGTCGTGGGGCAAATTGCGGCCTCCTATATAAGTTCTCTTGGGCGAAGTGTTATGGAAATCAAAGGTCTGCCATCATCAACATGCTGTCATCATAAACAAGGGAAGTGTCTTACCGCAGGGGAAGGGAAGTGTCTTACCCGTTTATCTAATCATTTGTGGCCATTAATGTTAGGTAGTTATTGGGTGAACCGGTGAGAACACAAATGAGCGACTCAAAAAAGGTAATTAAGCCTTCGTCCTTATCTAATATACAGTAGTTTTCTCTGATATTGCTGTCATATATTAGGATTCTGGTTTTAACAGCTAGCACCTTTGAGAGGTACAAGAAGAGGAAGCAAGACTTGGCATCAGTTACTATGGGTGTTGGAAACTGCCTCAATTGGATATTTGGTGTCTCATCCTTTTATACCTGGTGAACTAAACCTGTTGTATAATAAGATACTAGGAACCTTCACTTTATACTAATACTAATGTTATATTAAATACTGTAGTTTGATTGGCTGCATATATATAAATCATATAAACCCCCCCCCTAATGTGCAGAATCGATTGTGAGATTATTGCAGAAATCCAGTCCACTTACATTATATATACAAATTGCTATCGAAGTATATAAATTAACGTGAATATAAATTCTATATAATTCATACAAATAAATATAAATCTCACAGGTCGGTTACCACTTATTTGGACCTACAAACCGGATTAAATGGCCCTTTGAACCCACATTATTGGTCGTCTTCGAGTCGGATGACAGATTATTTGGTCATCTTAGTACTGGATGAACCAGTTAACCAGTGGATTCATTAATATACTAGTGCAGTGTGATTTATACAAAGCCAGTCAAAGACGGCAGCGTAGCCTCGACCGAGCTTACGAGCCTCGCAGCCCGTTCAGCTTGCCTGATTCAGCGGTTTCATGGTCAACCTCCGATTTGGTGGGTTCTTATTCAGTGGAATGACAGCGCTAATATTGAAGCCAGCCAAATTAGTGGCTGTGTCCTCGCGAGATTGTTCACGGAGTTCGTGGTGTTAAATTTCTCAAGTGATTATCTACGAATTTTGTGGAGTTAATTTCGCGAGGTCACTAATAATATTTAATACTTCTTGATAATATTAGAAGTTTCATACAGGCTAATTAAGAGGCTATCATCAATAATTGTGTATATTATTTCTCCAAAATAGAGAATTATTTAATATATATTGCGCTAGTGTTACAATAATATTTACCAATTGCCAACCCACAACAAGGTAGGATATTACCATTGACTAGTTGAACTATTTATTGTTCATCCTAGTTCCATTATTACTATAGTCAAGTGGTACTATATTAAACAACCTAGCACCATTAATGAATGGTGCAGACCCTATTTTGGGTGTAATTTTATCAACTCGAGTTGAGTTGTGTTTATATAATAATTTACTTATGATCATTACACCTTTGAGTGATTAATTAGTGTCTATACCATCCTAGGGTGATATAGAAGAGCTAACCAAAAGCACTTCCATGACACTGGTTTATCACTCAAATCATTAGTGTGTATGATTATAATATATAATGTGTATTAATTTTAAGTGCTAACCTCTAGTAGAGGTAGGATTATCGCCTAGTGATTGCAGAATTTTTACCCTAGGCTACCATCAGTGCTTGGCCAGCATTATGAGCAACCCCATTACAAGCCCCACAAGGCTTAACCAACTAGCCAATATGGATAATGCTGGCAATGAGAAAACTGTCATACATCATTACTACAATTGCTGGACTTACCTCAACATGATCAGACTGCGGACTCATTACAATCCTTCAGCATGGAGTTTGAGTCACTACTAAGAACATTCAGTCTTAAGGTTGATATAACTACTAGTGAATGGATACCAAAGTAGTCCTTCAACGAAAATTGTCCAGCGATATACTAGATGAATTATACCCACAAGAACATAACACCATCCTGACAGTACAGGACATCACTGAAGGTTTACATTCCATCATAAACAAAGACGAGCAAATGAGGAGGTTAAAGCCTCTTGCAAACCTTCAGAAATAGAAAAATAAGAGTCAATTAAAGGGTAAAACAACTACCCCAAATAAACATCAGTCAATTACACTAACATCAAGTTGCAGAAAATCTGCAATGCAGCAGAATCCTCCAAGCCTACTGTTACTAGTTCACCCAAACCGGTAACTTCCAAACGTGCAGTAGGCTGGGGGACATGTATGTTCTGCAAAAAGGAACATTCAACATACCGTTGTGCTAATTATCCAACCAGAGACACTCGTATTAAGCGACTCCAGGAATTAGGGAGATGTTCAAGGTGTCTCAAGTCACACAACATAGACTATTGTGATACCCAATTCAACACCTGCAACAGGTGTAGAAGAGGTAGGCACCATGCAGCACTGTGCAAATATACGAAATTAACGTATTCAAGACCCAAGGTGGAAGATAGCATTCCCACCACAGTACAGTACTGCAAGGTGCAACAAACAACGAGTGTCCAATCGGCAAAGTCTAAAGGTAATACAACTTTGCCTACTGCCCAAATTACCATCCAGAATAAGAGGGCCAAGGTCCATACCCGTGGGTTGTTTGACCAAGGGTCCCAGAGAACATATGACTAAAAAGTTGGCAGATGAACTACAATTAAAGCCTGTAGCCCAGACGACATTCAACATCTCAGGGTTTCTAACAGATGCAGGACCTCAAGTCTACCAGGTGGTACAACCATCAGTACGTTTAGGCAGGTACGTCTGTCAAGTACAAGCCATTGTGGTGGACAAAATACCAGTAGACCTACAAGTTCAAGGTCTGAGAGCAACAGCCAAATTCCTGAGAAATAGAGGAATAAAATTGGCAGATAATATTAAGTCTGATCACCTCACCAACTTCGATCTCCTTGTAGGGACAGACTACTACCATCGATTCATTGGTAGCCCTACTAAATATCAGGGCATAACCATGCTAAATTCTGCAGGAGGCAAATTACTCTCAGGCCCAGTATTAAGCCTGAGGAGACCTATGACTGCAGATAAACAATACCAATAGAAATCTAAATTTGTCAGCTGATTATATTTCTCCAGTAGCATTATACTAAGGAGATTACAGCTGACTATAGCAACAGAGGTTGATGTAATATCATCATTTGAAGCTGAAGATGAGTTCATGAGGCCTTCAGTGGCAAATCAGTGAACAGTAGCCTAAACAGCTACAAGTCACAGCGACCAATGTCACTGAACCCACTGCAGTCTCAGAACCATACTTAGCTTTAGTGATGGGCTATTCAATCCTCTGAATCAATTAACTAAATTAAACCCCAATAAATCTGACGACTGATTTTGATACATTTATTATTTAATCAAGATGAATTGCATGGGCCTCAGTGTTTATATATCAGTGACCAGTTACCTGAACAAGCTTCATGTTATATCTAAGGTCACTGATCTCACTGCAGTCCGTGAATCATACTTGACTGTAGTACTTGATCACATTCAGTCTTCTGGGTTAAATAATATGTAATTTAGGCTTGAATTTTAGCCTTTCAAGAGTTAACAGGGAAATGAAATCGCATTAGACTTCTATCCCCTGCAACTCTAGTACGGGACATCCGTCCTGTACGAACAGACGCACAAATGTGTGATTACTAACTACTAACATCAAATTAATTTAATAATTCGAAGGAGGAGTATCGGAGTTCATCTGTTCTAAATAGGACTTCGACCCGTGAGCAGCCCCCCGGGGAATTATGTCGGAAAATCCGACACCATTTAATAATATCACATGCAATTGCAGATAATATTGCTGTATTGTATACCAGTTACTCATAGAAAATGTAACTTGTAGTGGAATTTTCCGTCTATAGAAAATGGGATATCATTGCCACATACTATTATAATTCACCAGCTATTGTGTTGGAATTATTCTTAAATACATTAGTCTTTGGACTTTTACCATCATAAACCATCTTATTTAAATTAACTTAATTATCAGAATCAAAATAGAGTAAATGTGACCCTTCTATCAAGTTACTGACATCTCTACAAAGTGAGAGTAGCGTCAGTGAGGGTGTGGTCAGCCATTGTTGTTAGACCACAGAGTCGTGGGCAAATTCGGCTCCTATATAAATTCTCTTGGACGAAGTGTTATGGAATCCAAAGGTCTGCCCTCATCAACACGCTGTTATCAATACAAGGGAGATGTCTTTCCGAAACCCGTTTATCTAATCATTTTTGGCCATTAATGTTAGGTAGATATTTTGGGCAACCGATTAGAACACGAATGATCGACTCAAAAAAAGTAATTAAGCCTTGGTCTTTATGGTTCATTGTACAGTGTTTTCTCTGATATAGCTGTCATATATTAGGATTCTGGCTTTACAGCTAGCACCTTTGAGAGGTACAAGAAGAGGAAGCAAGACTTGGCATCAGTTACTATGGGTGTTGGAAACTGCCTCAAAATAGGATAATTTGGTGTCTACATCATAGTTATACCTGGTGAACTAAGCCTGCTGTATAATAAGATAAGGAACCTTCAATTTATACTAATGTGTAGTTAATACTGTAGTTTGATTGGCTGCATATATATAAATTCAATATAAACCCCCCTAATGTGCAAGAATCGATTTGTGAGATTATTGCAGAAATACAGTCCACTTAACATTATACAAATTGCTATCGAAGTATATAAATTAACGTGAATATAAATTCTATATAAATTCATATAAATAAATATAAATCTCACAGGTCGGTTACCACAACAGTGAGAGACGGTCAGTTGACCTGACCTAGAGCAGAAGAAAGATCCTCAGTTGACCTGACCTATGTCACACTTACCGTCTGCTTGCCGGCCCCAGGTAAGATGGCCACAGGTTAATTTATACTATATTTTTAGGAGGCAGAAAGCCAGTTTTTTATTTATTTACTTTTAAGTTCCTGCAGGAAGGATAAAGCAGCCTAGTCTGTGATTCAATATAGCAGGCGTCAGGTCCGTTGATTACAGAATTCTCGCCAAGATTTGTGGAAGGCGACGATGCTGGACTCCCCGGATGTGGAGGAATAAGAAGACTGGTGCATGAAAGTTAGATTTAGCCAATGGAGTAGTGACCTAAAGTCACGTGATCGGAGGAGGGGCCCGTTTGCTGCTTCACAGGCGGGCGGGTAAGCCTCTGTCTCTTATCTTCGTGCAGGGACGAATTTTACACGTGCACCTTGGCTGACAAGAGAAACGGCAATGTATTTATATCGGTGACGAAAGAAATGGCCACTATTCTGCTGCCTGTGGTAATTCTGTGACCACCGGACGATATAGCGGGTGTATAGTGCACTAATCAACTGCTACTCTGTGGATAGAATCAGTGACGTGCTGAAGGTGTTACAGCTAATCAGTTAGTAACAGTAAACGGTGTAACGTGACAGTGAGTCTAGAGAACCAAAGTGAGGGCCGTTGCAAGCCATGGTCATCCAATAATTCATCATTTAGAGTGATGGGCAGTGTGATACCCTGAATCAATGTGAAAAGGGTCGGTCAGCGCCACAGATCTCAGTGGATCCATTGTAGAAATTTTACAACAATACAAGAAGCAGTTCCTCGGTAGCCTCATCGCCAGGGAGGGCCGGAGTGTCTGCAGTTGTCCACTCTATACCCGGCCGCCTTGAGCAGCCACCGTGTGGACAAGATGGGTGAAGCCACGAAGAGGAATTCCCCGCAAAACACCAGGACCGGAGAAGCAACGAGCATGCAGACAACAGAGTAGTCTACCCTGGATAACTATGGGGGGAGCGAGGTGCAGCGACAAAGTGCCAATTGTAAATCTGGCCCTCCTCTTATAGTAGGCTGTGCCGAGAAACGAGAATTTATTTGACATGACTATGTACGGCCACAAGTAACATTTTAAAGTAATTTCTGGAATATGATAATTCTGTGTTAGTGCTAATGTTCATCGGTGTCACCAATATGACTACAATAGTCTGGGTGTCAGCAACATGACTACAATAGTCTGGGTGTCAGCAACATGACAAGAATAGTCTGGGTGTCAGCAACATGACAAGAATAGTCTGGGTGTCAGCAACATAAGGACAACAGTCTGGGTGTCAGCAACATGACTACAATAGTCTGGGTGTCAGCAACATGACAAGAATAGTCTGGGTGTCAGCAACATGACAAGAATAGTCTGGGTGTCACCAACATAACAACAACAGTCGGGTGTCAGCAACACAACAACAATAGTCTGGGTGTCAGCAACATGACTACAATAGCCTGGGTGTCACCAACATAACTACAACAGTCTGGGTGTCAGCAACATAAGACAACAGTCTGGGTGTCAGCAACATAAGAACAAACAGTCTGGGTGTCAGCAACATGACAAGATAGCTGGGTGTCAGCAACATAACAACAATATTCTGGAGTGTCAGCAACACAACAACAGTCTGGGGTGTCACCAACATAACCAGACTATGTTGTGTTGCTGACACCCAGACTATTGTTGTTGTAGTGTTGCTGACACCCAGACTAATTGTTGTGTTGCTGACACCCAGACTATGTTTGTGCTGACACAGATTATTGTTGTTGTGTTGCTGACACCCAGACTATTGTTGTGTTGCTGACACCCAGACTGTTGTTGTGTTGCTGACACCCAGACTGTTGTTGTTGTGTTGCTGACACCCAGACTGTTGTTGTTGTGTTGCTGACACCCAGACTGTTGTTGTTGTGTTGCTGACACCTAGTTTATTGTTGTTGAGTTGCTGACACCCAGACTGTTGTTGTTGTGTTGCTGACACCTAGTTTATTGTTGTTGAGTTGCTGACACCCAGACTGTTGTTGTTGTGTTGCTGACACCCAGACTGTTGTTGTTATGTTGCTGACACCCCAGACTGTTGTTGTTGTGTTGCTGACCTCCAGACGTTGTGTTTTGGTGACACCCAGACTGTTGTTGTGTGTTGCTGACACCCAGACTGTTGTTGTGTTGCTGACACTCCAGAATATTGTT
>WNGS01063839.1:5109084-5125690 GCA_020271785.1 Procambarus virginalis | reverse complement strand
AGTGCGGCCAGGTTGATTCACGATTTCTCTTGCTTGTGTATACGAGATTAATATTGAGGAAGCCAAGGTGTTCTGTGAACGTAAGCTCATAGTAAGCCACCAACTACAACAACACATCGGAACGACATACGAAGTCTTCAGAGGTCGTAGATGCTGGTGGGAAACAAGAAGTCGAGTTGGAGCGTTCGTCCGTCCATCTAGGAGGTTGAGGGAAGACTGGCTGACGGCGCCTGGCGATGTCACGTGTGGCGGCTTGACCACTAGGTTGCCAATATTAATCTTATTCTTAATTATTCTACAATTACGCTTTTACTGGCGTTCTGACGTACAGTATTAATTATTTGTCTCGTAATGTAATTCTTTAAAACTTCTATGATAAAAGTATTACACATCGCATTATTTTTTTATGCATAATATTGTATTATGTTAATTTACTGATAGCCTAATATACCTGCTTTTCCTCTTTACAAACATTGACATAAATTTGCCCGAGGAAGACCATCTCTAGTGATCTCGACGAAAAAAGAAATTTGTGGATTGTCAAAATTCCCTCATTTTGAATGAAAAAATTTGCAGCTGTATTTTAAACGGCATTAATTAATTGCAGCACTCCTGGGTAGGTATAGCAATTTCTCCAACAACTGTACTCACTTGTATAGAGCACTAACAACTGTTAGACCTTAACATAAGGACAGTAGATGTGTTTAGAGAGATTACATAAGGTAAGAGGAACATATGCACAATAAATACCCTCCTAATAATGATATGTTTTAATAAACAGGGGTGTTGTACTGGTGGTGGTAGTGGTTGGTGTTGTACTGGTGGTGGTAGTGGTGGGTGTTGTGGTGGTGGTAGTGGTTGTGTTGTGTGGTAGTGGTCGGTGTTGTACTGGTTGTGGTAGTGGTGGTGTTGTACTGGTGGTGGTAGTGTTGGTGTTGTGGTGGTAGTGGTTGGTGTTGTACTGGTGGTGGTAGTGGTGGGTGTTGTACTGTTGGTTGTACTGATTGGTGTTGTGGTGGTAGTGGTGGGTGTTGTACTGTTGGTGGTAGTGGTGGTGTTTGTACTGGTGGTGGTAGTGGTCGGTGTTGTACTGGTGGTGTAGTGGTGGGTGTTGAACTGGTGGTGGTAGTGGTTGGTGTTGTACTGGTGGTGGTAGTGGTGGGTGTTGTACTGCTGATGGTAGTGGTCGGTGTTGTACTGGTGGTGGTAGTGTTGGTGTTGTACTGGTGGTGGTAGTGGTGGGTGTTTTACTGGTGGTGGTAGTGGTGGGTGTTGTACTGGTGGTGGTAGTGGTCGGTGTTGTACTGGTGGTGGTAGTGGTGGGTGTTGTACTGGTGGTGGTAGTGGTCGGTGTTGTACTGGTGGTGGTAGTGGTGGGTGTTGTACTGGTGGTGGTAGTGGTCGGTGTTGTACTGTTGGTGGTAGTGGTGGGTGTTTGTGGTGGTAGTGGTCGGTGTTGTACTGGTGGTGGTAGTGGTGGTGTTGTACTGGTGTGGTAGTGGTGGGTGTTTTACTGGTGGTTCTAGTGGTGGGTGTTGTACTGGTGTGGTAGTGGTGGGTGTTGTACTGGTGGTGGTAGTGGTGGGTGTTGTACTGGTGGTGTAGTGGTCGGTGTTGTGCTGGTGGTGGTAGTGGTGGTGTTGTACTGGTGGTGGTAGTGGTCGGTGTTGTACTGGTGGTGGTTGGTGGGTGTTGTAGTGGTTTGGTGGGTGTTGTACTGGTGGTGGTAGTGGTGGTGTGTACTGGTGGTGGTAGTGGTTGGTGTTTTACTGGTGGTGGTAGTGGTCGGTGTTGTACTGGTGGTGGTAGTGGTGGGTGTTGTTGTACTGGTGTGGTAGTGGTCGGTGTGTACTGGTGGTGGTAGTGGTGGGTGTTGTACTGGTGGTGGTAGTGGTGGTGTTGTACTGGTGGTGGTAGTGGTCGGTGTTGTACTGGTGGTGGTAGTGGTGGGTGTTGTGGTGGGTGTTGTGTGGGTGTTGTACTGGTGGTGGTAGTGGTGGGTGTTTGTACTGGTGGTGGTAGTGGTCGGTGTTGTACTGGTGGTGGTAGTGGTGGGTGTTGTACTGGTGGTGGTAGTGGTCGGTGTTGTACTGGTGGTGGTAGTGGTGCTAGATTTGAAATGTTGTGATGATTTTGGTAATGTTGTTGATACCGAAGTTATTGGTAGTGTTGAAGTTGTTGTTGCTAGTGAGGTTGTTGTTGGTCCTGTGGGTGTTGTTGGTCCTGTGGTTGTTGTTGTCCTGTGGGTGTTGTTGGTCCTGTGGGTGTTGTTGGTTCTGTGGTGTTGTTGGTCCTGTGGGTGTTGTTGGTCCTGTGGTGTTGTTGGTCCTGTGGGTGTTGTTGGTCTTGTGGGTGTTGTTGGTCTGTTGGTGTTGTTGGTCCTTGGGTGTTGTTGGTCTTGTGGTGTTGTTGGTCTTGTGGTGTTGTTGGTCCTGTGGGTGTTGTTGGTCCTGATGGTGTTGTTGGTCCTGGTGTGGGTGTTGTTGGTCCTGTGGTGTTGTTGTTGTCCTGTGGGTGTTTTTGGTCCTGAGGGGTGTTGTTGGTCCTGTGGGTGTTGTTGGTTCTGTGGGTGTTGTTGGTCCTGATGGTGTGTGTTGGTCCTGTGGGTGTTGTTGGTCCTGTGGGTGTTGTTGGTCCTGTGGTGTTGTTGGTCCTGTGGTTGTTGTTGTCCTGTGGGGTGTTGGTCCTGTGGTGTTGTTGGTCCTGTGGGTGTTGTTGGTCCTGTGGTTGTTGTTGGTCCTGTGGTGTTGTTGGTCCTGTGGTGTTGTTGGTTCTGTGGTGTTGTTGGTCCTGTGGGTGTTGTTGGTTCTGTGGGTGTTGTTGGTCCTGTGGGTGTTGTTGGTCCTGATGGTGTTGTTGGTCCTGTGGGTGTTGTTGGTCCTGTGGGTGTTGTTGGTCCTGTGGGTGTTGTTGGTCCTGATGGTGTTGTTGGTCCTGTGGGTGTTGTTGGTCCTGTGGGTGTTGTTGGTCCTGTGGTTGTTGTTGGTCCTGTGGGTGTTGTTGGTCCTGTGGGTGTTGTTGGTCCTGTGGGTGTTGTTGGTCTGTGGGTGTTGTTGGTCCTGTGGGTGTTGTTGGTCCTGTGGGTGTTGTTGGTTCTGTGGGTGTTGTTGGTCCTGTGGGTGTTGTTGGTCCTGTGGGTGTTGTTGGTCCTGTGGGTGTTGTTGGTCCTGTGGGTGTTGTTGGTCTTGTGGGTGTTGTTGGTCCTGTGGGTGTTGTTGGTCTTGTGGGTGTTGTTGGTCCTGATGGTGTTGTTGGTCCTGTGGGTGTTGTTGGTTCTGTGGGTGTTGTTGGTCCTGTGGGTGTTGTTGGTCCTGTGGGTGTTGTGGTCCTGTGGGTGTTGTTGGTCTTGGGGTGTTGTTGGTCCTGATGGTGTTGTTGGTCCTGTGGGTGTTGTTGGTCCTGTGGGTGTTGTTGGTCCTGTGGGTGTTGTTGGTCCTGATGGTGTTGTTGGTCCTGTGGGTGTTGTTGGTCCTGTGGGTGTTGTTGGTCTTGTGGGTGTTGTTGGTCCTGATGGTGTTGTTGGTCCTGTGGGTGTTGTTGGTCCTGTGGGTGTTGTTGGTCCTGTGGGTGTTGTTGGTCCTGATGGTGTTGTTGGTCCTGTGGGTGTTGTTGGTCCTGTGGGTGTTGTTGGTCTTGTGGGTGTTGTTGGTCCTGATGGTGTTGTTGGTCCTGTGGGTGTTGTTGGTCCTGTGGGTGTTGTTGGTCCTGTGGGTGTTGTTGGTCCTGTGGGTGTTGTTGGTCCTGTGGGTGTTGTTGGTCCTGTGGGTGTTGTTGGTTCTGTGGGTGTTGTTGGTCTTGTGGGTGTTGTTGGTCCTGTGGGTGTTGTTGGTCTTGTGGGTGTTGTTGGTCCTGTGGGTGTTGTTGGTCCTGTGGGTGTTGTTGGTCCTGTGGGTGTTGTTGGTCCTGTGGGTGTTGTTGGTCCTGTGGGTGTTGTTGGTCCTGTGGGTGTTGTTGGTCCTGTGGGTGTTGTTGGTCCTGTGGGTGTTGTTGGTCCTGTTGGTGTTGTTGGTCCTGTTGGTGTTGTTGGTCCTGATGGTGTTGTTGGTCTTGTGGGTGTTGTTGGTCCTGTGGGTGTTGTTGGTCCTGTGGTTGTTGTTGGTCCTTTGGGTGTTGTTGGTCTTGTGGGTGTTGTTGGTCCTGTGGGTGTTGTTGGTCCTGAGGGTGTTGTTGGTCCTGATGGTGTTGTTGGTCCTGATGGTGTTGTTGGTCCTGAGGGTGTTGTTGGTCCTGTGGGTGTTGTTGGTCCTGTGGGTGTTGTTGGTCCTGTGGGTGTTGTTGGTCCTGTGGGTGTTGTTGGTCCTGAGGGTGTTGTTGGTCCTGTGGGTGTTGTTGGTCCTGATGGTGTTGTTGGTCCTGTGGGTGTTGTTGGTCCTGTGGGTGTTGTTGGTCCTGAGGGTGTTGTTGGTCCTGATGGTGTTGTTGGTCTTGTGGGTGTTGTTGGTCCTGTGGGTGTTGTTGGTCCTGTGGGTGTTGTTGGTCCTGTGGGTGTTGTTGGTCCTGTGGGTGTTGTTGGTCCTGTGGGTGTTGTTGGTCCTGTGGGTGTTGTTGGTCCTGTGGGTGTTGTTGGTCCTGTGGGTGTTGTTGGTCCTGATGGTGTTGTTGGTCTTGTGGGTGTTGTTGGTCCTGTGGGTATTGTTGGTCCTGAGGGTGTTGTTGGTCCTGTGGGTGTTGTTGGTCCTGTGGGTGTTGTTGGCCTTGTGGGTGTTGTTGGTCCTGTGGGTGTTGTTGGTGCTGTGGGTGTTGTTGGTCCTGTGGGTGTTGTTGGTCCTGAGGGTGTTGTTGGTCCTGATGGTGTTGTTGGTCCTGTGGGTGTTGTTGGTCCTGTTGGTGTTGTTGGTCCTGTGGGTGTTGTTGGTCCTGAGGGTGTTGTTGGTCCTGTGGGTGTTGTTGGTCCTGTGGGTGTTGTTGGTCCTGAGGGTGTTGTTGGTCCTGAGGGTGTTGTTGGTCCTGATGGTGTTGTTGGTCCTGATGGTGTTGTTGGTCCTGTGGGTGTTGTTGGTCCTGTGGGTGTTGTTGGTCCTGTGGGTGTTGTTGGTCCTGAGGTTGTTTTCGATCTTGAGGTTGTTGATGAAACCGTTGTTCCTAAGGAAATGAACAACATCAACATTAATGAAGATATATATATATATATATATATATATATATATATATATATATATATATATATATATATATATATATATATATATATATATATATATATATATATATATATATATATCAAAAAAGCTTCTGTTCTCATTGGAGCAACATCGAGCCCATTTCTGCTGCAAGCAACTCTAGACACTCATCAACAAAAATCATCCAGTCCCTATAAAACTGAAATCAGTCAAAATCTATACGTAGATAATTTTCAAGGAATAGTTAACAGTACGACTGAACTGTTACAAATTTATCAAGAGGCCAACAAGGAATTGCAAGGTGCCAACATGCCACTACAATCATGGGCCTCAAATAATGCAACATTGAATAATATAATTGAGAGAGATTACCCTGGAGATCCTCAATCTCAAAAGGTGTTGGGTATGGGATGGAATCTCATCTCAGATACTATATCAATCAAATCAGTACATGTAAACTATTGTATTGTTACAAAAAGGGACTTGCCTTCACAGGTTAGCAAAGTATTTGACCCACTTGGTCTATTAAACCCTTTTAACAATTAAATGGTGTTTATTGGTGCAAGAAGCCTGGAAGACTAGGGTTAGTTGGGATGATCCACTACCACCCCAGTTACAAAATGCTTGGATGGATGTGGCTCATGAACAAACTTTAGTCGAACAAATAATCTTTCCAAGACACATACTCAAGGAAAATGAGAAAGTTACCCTATATGTATTCACAGTCTCGTCAGCCAGAGCTTTCAGAGCTCTTGTGTTTACTGTTGACTACTCCACAATCATATCTAATCACCTCTAAGGCTAGAGTTGCTCCATTGAAGAAGAGGACTTTGCCTCAGATGGAACTCACAGCATTGTTAACCGGCACATGCTAAGCAGTGCATATCAAACAAATCTTATCTACCATGAACATCAAAGATGTAATTGAATGGACCGACAATGAAGCTGTCTTCCAGTGGGTACGGAACGATAACTGTTAAATCCCATTGTAAGAAATCGTGTCTCAGAAATAAGGAAGATTTCTGCAGGCTTTCAATTGTTGCATGTACCAATTAAAGATTATCCAGTTGATCTCTTATCAAGAGGGATGAGGGATGACGTTCAAACATTTTGCAAAGGCAGATATTTGGTTTCATGGGCATTGATGGCTAATGAATAGGAGTTGGCCAGAACAAAAGCCACACATCATAGTGCAACCCGTCCTCTTAAAAATAACGTCACTTTTCGCTCGTATGCGCACTATAGCCAAATTTGGACGTAATTTGAAATGAAATCGACTCACAAAAGTGACGTACTGTTCTGTTTACTGTTTGAATCGTCCGGATTACTCGGCCAGCTTAGAAAAGTTTTCTTTCCATTAACGTTTTTCATACCATTTTGAAACTTTATGAGAATTTCCTGCCCACCTAACCTATCAAAGGACCCTTAACTTACTGTTGTAGAAAAAAAATCCCAAATTTATATTAATTTTTTTTTCATTTTCAAATTATGTCCATATTCTGCCATAGGGACAAACGGCCAAAAGCGACGTTGTTTTTAAGAGGACAGGTTGCATAGTGACCGAATCCATAACTACCACCAGACCACAAGTCCAAACATCAGTCTTGGATTGTATTCGTTACTCCTCACTTATCAAAATAATCAAAGTGACACAAAATGTGTTCCATTATCTCAAGAAAAGGGGCATAAAATATACCTTTCCAGAACCACTTATCTATTGGGTAAGACAAGCCCAGAGAGAAACGTATGAAAATGACTATGAAAATCTCCTTCATAAGTTGATCCATGATCTCGGTCTGTGGATAGACCAAGATAATCATAAAATAATGCGTTGTGGAGGGAGGCTGAAACACGCAGATACCAATCTAGATACTGTGCATCCATAGCTTTTAACAAAGAAGCATTGGATCACAAGGTTGATTGTGTTACATACGCATCAACAAATCATCATGCATGGAGGAGTGTCGGACACACACATCTCAGACAACAGTACTGGATTCCTCAGGGAAGACAGTCAGTCAAATCAATCTTGAAAAATTGCATGATATGCAGAAGGTATGATGCAAGAATATGTCCTTATCCTGGTCCACCACCGCTACCAAAGGAACAATTGGTCCATCTACATCCTATTGAGACGACAGGAGTAGATTATACAGGAATTATCGATCTAACAGGAACTGCAGATGAACAGCCTATTAAGGCATACATATGTTTGTTCGCATGTGCTACTACTAGAGCAGTTCATTTAGAGGTAACACCCGTATTGTTTGCTCAATCTTTTATCCAGGCTTTCTGCAGATTCGCAGCTCGTCGATCATGTCCTAAACTGATGATATCAGATAATAGAGCTAATTTGGTAGCTGGAGAAGCATGTCTACAGGAAATCTGTTCCCATCCTGCAGTTACTTCCACACTGAAACAATGTCACTGCAGATGGAGGTTTATCCCTCCTAGAGCTCCATGGCACGGAGGCTTTTAGGAACGGTTAATAGGAACTGTCAAGAGATTCTCGAGAAAATCTTTAAACCATATAAGAATCAGTCTTGAAGAACTCCAGACAGTAGTTGTGGAAATAGAATCCAGAGTGAACAACCAGCCGTTAACATACTTGTCTGATGATCCTACTCAGCATGAGCCATTAAGCCCTGCCCACTTATTGTATGGAAGATCTCTGACTCCAGTACCATCTCTAGTGGATGATGAGATCAGAGATCCCTCATGTGTGGGACAGAGTGAGCTGGTTCAGGGGGTATAAGTGTCTGTCCAGGATAATCCAAAAATGGAATGATGAATGGACAAAAGAATATTTCACATCTCAATGAGAACATCACTATGGGACTAAATATCCCTCATAATATATAGAATCTCCAACCTGGTGACATTGTCTTGGTAGACTGTGACGGTCCAAGAGCTAAATGACCATTGGGAAAAGTCGTCTCCGTCCATCCAGATAGCCAGAGGGTTTTGCGAATAGTCAAGGTCTTGTCTAAAGGAACCACTTCCCTGAAGACATTGGACAAACTCAACCGAATGGAGTTAGTGAGTCATTTACAGTCAGATCCTGGTAGACCCCCAGAATCTCTTATTCCAGATGACTCACAGACACCAAACAGGCACATACGTCCATCACGGACAGCAGCCCAAAGGTCCAAACACAACTTGCACTTGTATTATCAATCTGATCCTGAGTAAATGAATGTATATGGACAAATCTGATCCTAAATATTGGACTCTGTACCAGTTCTCTTCATCTGGAAGATGTGGAAAATTCCACTCATGTTAATATTATTATTATCTAAGGAATGCATTATTCCATATCATATCTATATATCAGAATCATTATCTATTGATCATATCTACTGTATCTATATGCAGGCGATGAGTCACAATAACGTGGCTAAAGTATGTTGACCAGACCACACACTAGAAGGTGAAGGGACGACGACGTTTCAGTCCGTCCTGGACCATTCTCAAGTCGATTGAGAATGGTCCTACTGTATCTACATCAGCATCCTGTATGACCATTGGTCAAGTACACAATTGGGCTTAATGCCTTTATAATATTGTAGATGTGATCCCCACAATCTAGAATCTTCCAGGTAATCAAAAAATTGCTGGAATCAAAGTTATAGCTTCCAGTGATGTATTTTCAAAATCCTTAATAAAGAACAAAAGGTATTATCAAGTACTGCCAGTAATTTTTATATCCACTAAGCAATTATCTTGTGACATAACTTTATCATAACAATAAGTCTAGTTAAAGAAAATAATTTTATTATCATAAGGGGATATGGGACTCACCAAGAGCGACCTTGAGATTTGCTCTGTGAAAGCCCTGACCTGGACATATTCCATGTACAGAATATGGTCCAAGACCACATCTAGGGGCAGACCACCTTAGTCCTAGGATCACATTGCACAGGGTGCATAAAGGTTAATATAGTCTCGCTTAGGTAAACTGCAGCTAGGATAGCTGGTAGCCAACTATCTAAGCAGAGTCGTCATCTGGAGTACCACTTCTCCAAATGGTGTCTCACAAGAGGGTAGATGACATGGCCGGAGCTCACGAGTGGGTAAGGCGGCGGCCGGAGGGACCCCCCATGCACATCCATGATATCCCTCCCTCTCCGGGGTTTTGTTAGCAGCTTCCACTATGAATAGTTTTTTCCATGTATGCCGATGTGAAGTCATCAATCTTGCCGCATAGGCAGCTTGTTGTTTTGCCTTCAGCGTTAGTTCTTTTTTAATGATATACTGTGCACCTCTCCCTTTGTGTGCCGTATCCCATATAAGAAAAATAACAATACAAATGAATTTTCCATTTTGTGTATGTTATTTTGATGTTATTATTGTGTGTTATTATTATCATCTTAACTCTTGTGGGTCGTGATGAGATCTGCCATTTATGTGTATTTTAGTTTGTGTTTGATAGGGAATTAGGTATGCTTAGGGGTGCCTTCTCGCCATGCCCTATGGCTGGGGAGATTGGTGCCCTGAAGCTACATAAACACCCTCTACCCCCCCCCCCAAAGTTGCAAGGGAAGTTAGGGGACAACAATTGCACAGAAACTTATCAGAATCTTTAGTGAATACTGGGAATGTGTCTGAACTGTAAACAGGAGTGAGACTCAACAACGTGCACTCCATATCTGAGCAAGCAACTAGTATTATTTACTGCAACGCTCTAACGTCAAGTCAACGACATCAAGCTGCCATATGATCATTAAAATATAGAGCCTAGTCTCAGCAAGAGTGACTCCATCTGGCAACGGTCACACAGGCTCCGGTTCCCAATTTCAGGATAAGTTATTAATTGTTTTAGAGCGTAGATTGGCCAATTAGCATGCTTTATTGCATTAATACTTCCATATATAAATTAAGTCGTTAGGCAGTGAGGCAACGCCTCATCATCAGTAAGTTCTGACCTACTCATGCTGTATCTAAGCTTATATTGCCGAATATTCAAATAATCAGAATTGCTGTACCCATAAATTTTAATTATCAATTTATTTTATTACATACAATTTTTGTATGCAAATTTACATTTATCTTTGTGTATTTATACCTTTTGTGCAACAGCACAGATATTCCTAGGGCTAAGCTCGAGTGTGTATTTACTTCAGGTCCTAGAATATGAGTCTTATCAGTGCTTACACTCATAGAGCTGTTATATCATATCCTTGTTTACATTTACAAGTTAATGTGTGGGTGTACCCACAGGAAACGTTTGTTCTGCAGTTTATGAGTAAAATCAGTCTTCAGTAATGGGCTTGTACTGCTACAGCCCATTTCCATTATCAAAGTCACAGAGGAGTGGACTTATAACCCAGCATAGAAACCTTGCATGCAGCTGTTGAACGGAATCTTGAGTTATCAAATAGGTCCCTTAAAAGTGTCATTAGACGAGAACTCCTGGATGGATTTGAAGAAAGTAGAACTGTGCAAACTGGAATTAGCAGGTCCATTGTTCATCACATTGAAATGTGTGAAGTAAAACATGTGTATGGTGCAAGTAACAAAGTCAGTAGACTAACAGATGTTGTCACAGCTCGTATAAGACTTGGCTACAAGTATCTCTGGCAGTTTGGCATGTATAGGGATCTAGATGAAGTAAAGTGTAAAGTGTGTGGACAAAGACAGGGACACACACTCGAACACTATATCTTGGATTGTAGTAAAATTGAGCCATTTAGAGATAGATCTAAGCTCACTCTGTATGATATGGCAACCTATCTTATTACCATGGGAAAATTACCTGAAATACTTGCACTGTATCCACATTTCGCTTCCAGTAGATGAACGACATATGAGATTCAGAAATAAGTAGTGTATTTTTGAAGACTAACAAAAAACAGAAGCTCCCCTATGACTCTGTAATGTCCCCATTGGTCAAACTATTATGTATTAGCGATAAGACCTACCATTAATGTATGATGACTTACTGTAAATATGTAGCTCTTGAAATAGCACTCACACTGTAACTAGCTGACATTGTAACTATAAGGTGTGAAGGATAGATGTAAGTGTTAATGTAATAATCTAAGATGAGGTCTGATAAAGACCTTTTGTGCCCTCTGTAATGCTTTTGCGCTACCGCTCACAGGATGAGTATGGGGTGCACAATAAACAAGCCGCCTTCAGCGGCAACAATCAAAAATCAAATCAAGCTAAGAGCTTTTAGTTTTGTACTTTATCAATAGTTACAGAATATTATTTATTTTTAAATTCACAGTTCTAATAACCACATATTGGTTCCTGTGTAATTCTCCTCATGCTTCAATCCCGGTATATTCCCTCCACACCATTTAGGTTGTGACCACAATTACAATTTCAGTTCCCTGGTGGGTGGGTGTTATCCTAAGGTCACCCAGTATACTATCTGTCTAGCTAATGGTTTTTTATGTTCCCAGAGGTGACATAAGGAGGCGATTGCATTGAGAGAGGGCAGTTCACCTTGAGCAGTCCAGAACTCTTGACTTGGTCCTGCGAGAGGACAAGGTGGCCACCGTCGGTTATAGCAGTGTGTTAGCTGCTGATTTATGTAGTGTTGTATGGGCCGATGTACCCGGGATTGGCCAGGAAGAGGTACGAGACGACAGTGGTGCGTACGTTGAGAAGTGCTACTAGTGAGCGACTAGAGACTTCTGCCAAGGTGCTAGCTACCCCTGTATGTGATTATTTGAGACCTGTCAGCGTGTTGCTGAAACCCTCTGCCAGTGTGTATCTGGAGAGCAGAGGTGGGGTATTGGCACATTGTAATGATACGGTGTGTGTGTCCTGGCACATGTTGAGGAAGGTGAACTCGCCGGTGTTTGCCATTAAGTGTGAACGGCGTGTACCTGGAAAGTGGATTCACCGGGACTTGATGAACACTGCCGATGTATTGTGTCGACACTTTGTAAATATGTGTAGTAATACTTCAGTATAATATATAGTGGTGAAGGTGTAATTGTGTATTGTTTATCCCCCCTTTTATTCTCTGCACTACTACCTACCCCAGCCAGTTCTTGAAAACTTAACACTGACATGGGGGTTGGATAAAGATGAAGAGGTTATAATATACATTAACAGCAAGAACCCGGTTATTGGCCCAAAGTGGCCGTAACAGCCAGCATCGAGGGCCAGCAACATGGGCGAGCACCATGGGCCAGCATCATGGGCGAACAACGATGGCCAGCAACATGGGCGAGCTACAAGGTCCAGCAACATGGGCGAGCAACATGGGCATGTAACGAGGGCCAGCAACATTGGCCAGCAACATATGCCAGCAATTAGGGCCAACAACGACGGCCAGCATCATGATCCAGCAACATGGGCCAGCAAGAATATCCAGCAACATGGGCAGGTAACAATGTCCAGCTACATGGGCCAGCTGTTGGAAATTTACCCACTATATCTATATTGTTATATAAGAAATGTATTATTTCTATATCATATCAAAATCATATATGAATCACTTTAGATTCATTATATCCTACATCTGGATCCTACATGACAATGCCACTATGATCACGTACGCCATAGGGCCCTTGGTGCCTATGTGACTTTGTGCATGATTTCTCAAGGATCTAGAAGCTTCGAGAAGAATATCTTAATTAAGAAACTATTGGAACATCAATCAATTTCCAGTGAGGAAAAAATCTAATCCTTAATAATAATTAATAGTACTATCCAGGACTACCAAATAATCTATGTCTTATATCTAATTATATTACAATCACATCTTATCTCAGTCATATGTCTAGACAATAAAAATAATCAATAAATATGCATTGAAAGCAACCCTCTCTAGGGAGGAGAGCGGAGCCAACTCTGGAGAGAAGCGACCTAAAAGGAAGCCATACGGACCTTCCAGTCTGTATTTATCATGTGAGTTACAATAGGTAATGACAATGCTTTAATTCATTTGTGTGTTTGAATTTAGAGAGGTGCTGGACACCCTGGAGGTATTAAGTACACTATAGATCCTCAGGGTGAATCTAATTCATTTACCAGCCATGAGATCTATGCTTCTCTTTTTAATCTGCCTAATGCAGTTATGCTTTCCTACCCCAATGAACTCCACAAGTCTATAACTGATAAGACCAGATTTATGTGAATCCGGAGAGAGGGGGAGAAGACATGATCACCACACAACCGGGCCACTACCACCTTAGAGGTGGTAACATACCAAGGTCACCATCAGTCGACACCTCACCAATATGGAGGGTGTTGATCGACATCATTTGCTATCATTGAGTAGCTGATTTAAGAGAACCAAGGAGAGACGTCAATGGAGGATGCGTGTTAACCTTGCCACACATCATCCTACCTGCAAAACTGAATCTAGCTTCTGGTATATGTAGACAGCTAGGTGCAGAGCCCCGAGGATGATTGGGAATGGCTGGCTGGTCACACGGAATTCGCGTTTGTACTCTTGGACCCAAACCATTGTGAAGCTCAGAACGAATAAGAGCAACAGGATCACCAGATTCAGAGTACTGATGTAGTGCTATAGTTGAGTGCCACTGTAACTTTAAATGTCTCTCAAGATGCGGGACTGACTACAGACTAGTAGAGGAACAAAGAAGAGTTCTCCACTCCACTGGGCGATAGTGTTATTTGAAGTTCCACGGGATGGTACTGCGGTCCCTCTGGCAGTGATTTGCAATGGTGGGGACGTGATGCACGACACATCACTTGTACATACACTCACAACTATTGCGCTTACCTCCAGCACCCGCCTCATAACACTTGCACTTACCTTCAACATCAATCACTAAATACTTGCACTTACCTCTACCACCCGCCACACAACACTTACCTCCACCACCCACCACACAACACTTGCACTTCCGTCCTTTACAGCCAGTCTTATACACGCTCTCACCCGCCGAACACAACGTCTTGCAAGACCCTCCACGCTTCTTGCAATTGCTCTTGGTTTTGCAATCTGTTGATGAAGGACAGTTTTACAACATACAATGTCATGTGTGTATAAAGGTAGGCCTCCACGAGTCAGGTAATGGAGCCACCTTCCCTATAGTCACGTCGGGAGACCAGACACAACTCTAAGTGATACTGGATCTTCTTATAACACGTCTAAGTGAAAGATCACGAATACTAACATTGAATATTTAGAGTTATACTAACTTTTGAATATTTAGAGTTATATTAAGTTTGTGAGGAACACAAACCATTGTGTTCCTCACGTGTTGCCCCAAAAAATGAGGTGATTTGATAAAATGCTATGCCCAAGATAACCATCCAGGTGCCGGCGGGGAAGTGGTTCAAATAGCTCAGGCTATCACTTCCTTATGTCCGGTCGTGATGGTCAAGTGGTTTAAAGCGTCCCTGTACATACCAGTTGCGTTGCTCGTGGGAGTATGGGTTCGAGTCACTTCTGGGGTGTGAGTTTTTATTCATATATATATATATATATATATATATATATATATATATATATATATATATATATATATATATTTATATATATATATATATATATATATATATATATATATATATATATATATATATATATATATATATATGTGTGTGTGTGTGTATGTGTGTGTGTATCACGGAAATAAACACGTGATTAAAAATGTGACAATGTCAGACCACGGAGGAAAAATGAAACAGGAATTTCCTTAAGTACTTTCGTATATTAATACATCTTCAGAAGGACTCCTTCTGAAGATGTATTAATATACGAAAGTACTTAAGGAAATTCCTGTTTCATTTTTCCTCCGTGGTCTGACATTGTCATATATATATATATATATATATATATATATATATATATATATATATATATATATATATATATATATATATATATATATATATATATATATATACCTATTATATAGTACAATAGTACTGTCGTGTGTGTCGTGCGTGACTCACCTAAGTTGTGCCTGCGGGGGTTGAGTCTTTTAGCATCTTTGGTCCCGCCTCTCCAACTGTCAATCAAACTGGGTTGTACAGATTCCTGGAGGCACGCCTATGGGAACTCTATCCTATCACATGATTGAAACGCTGTGTATGGAGTCAGCCCCACCACATCGACTGCCTCAGTGCATTCATTTACTACTACTCTGACACTGAAAAAGATCTTTCTAGTGTCTCTTGTGGCTCATTTGGGTACTCAGCTTCCAACCTGTGTCCTCCTTGTTCGCGCCCCCTCCAGTGTTGAATAGTTATCCTTGTTTACCCCTGTTCAATTCCCCTGAGGATTTTGTTAGGTTTGATCATTTCCCCCCTACTCTTCTGTCTTCCAGTGTCCGTAAGTGTGCATTTCCGCAGCCTTTCCTTAACTCTAGCCTCTTAGTTCTGGGACTAGTCTAGTAGCATACCTTGGAACTTTTCCAGCTTGCCGTCCTTGTGCTGGACAAGTGGTACGGGTCATGCTTCCAGGCTAGGGCTCAGGACGAGTCTTACAGTTGGTCGTACAAGTTGTTAGCAAATTGGAATGTCTTACACAGGTTCCTGGAACGCGTTCTGAGGATGTTAGCCAGCTCTGCATATCTTGACCGTTGACAGCACGTCACACTATGATTTCAAGCTCACTGATATGTATCTGGAGCTTGCAGGAGACAAGTGTGTTGTGGTGTGATGATTATCAACTCCTAGCAATCTGTTGCTCCTCTGTCTGCTTTCATTAAGTACCTTCGATCCCCCTACTCTGGTATCCTGATGTCTGGTTCTCCTGTATCCACTGCCATAGTCTTCATTACTTCTGCTATTAGCTTGGGTTGAACTTCACTCAGCCATTTTGGGTAACCATTCACTGCACGTCTATCCGTACGGTCAGTCTTGGTTGAGCCGTCCTACTATCATCCTCTGTTTCAATCCTCCTCATAATTTTTGCATCGTCGGCAAACAATGAGACGGAACGATTCTGTTGCCTCTGGGAGATCATTTACACTTACCAGAAACATGTATAGGTCCCAAGGACGGACCCCCTTGTGGGACTCCACTGTTGACGTCTCCCCAATCTGAGACTTCACACCCTCACAGCAGTGACTCGTTGTCCTCCGTGTGCTTAGGTACTCCTCATTCACACTCGGAGTACCTCCACTTTCACTCCAGCCTGCATCGTCCAACTTCGCAGCATAGCCCTCTTGTGCTGGCATCACTGTGTTCCTACAAAGGCTCTTTGACAATCTAAAAATATGTACGCAGTGCTTGGCCCACCAGGGTCCACTTCTCTTTCTTAGCCTTATTTGTTGTTTGCACCTTAGGTCGTAGAATATCAAGAAGTAAGCCGTGATGAGGCAGGACCTGCCACTCCTGAAGCGCCTCTGGTTGGTAGGCACTAGATGGTAGCAGAAGTTCCTCCGCTCGAGTCTAGCTCAAGATGCATACCACTATTTGTTTTTCAGCTCTTCCCACAATCTTTCTCCATCAGACGCTGCATGTATGCACGGATTGTAGGGTCGCACGTGTGCCTGTAGCTTTCAGTGAGTCCTGTCTCTCCCTTTCGTTGTATATCGGGACTA